>JAWPHD010013151.1:0-70537 GCA_037043455.1 Cyrtodaria siliqua
TAACCCAACACGCCATAATTGATCAAACGCTAAAACGAAATCGATAAATGAGCAAGCCAGTTTCTTTTTCTTTTGTCTTAGTGTATCAATAAGAATTTAAGTATGAATATATGATCAGATGTGGAATAAGTAGCTCGGAAACCGGCCTGGTTTTCTTCAAGAATGTTATTTTGTTTAAGAATTAAATTAAATCGTTCGTTTAAAATGACTGTAAACAGTTTACTTAAACAACTGAGAATTGTAATAGGCCTGTAGTTTCCAGGGTCTAATGAAGAGCCCTTCTTTTTTAAAAAAAGTTTAATAGTGCCTATAAGCCACATGTCTGGTAAAATGCCCGAGTCGAAAATCATGTTAAAGAATGAACATTACAGCTGTAGTACTTTTTATATATTCATTATAAATGAAGTATTGTGGTGATGATGCCTTACCATTATTGCATTTAGCGATCATTTTGTTTATTTCCTCAATAGTAATCGGACCATTTAAAGACCGGACCATTTAAAGTTTCTTCGACATAGTTAGAGTCGAATTCAATATTTATATTTTCAGTATTTTCGTGTGCTTGGTTTGCGTTGACACTCTTAAAGTGTTGATAAAAATCTTGAATATCTGGCATTTTTTCTTGTTTAGAAAAATTAAAATTGTTTATTATTTTCCAAAAGTCTTTTGGTCGTCTTGAATGCATTTCGCGTAATTATTGTTCATTGCGCGTTTTGTGCTTTTTTATATAAGTGTCAAGTGTTTGTTTGTAAAATTTGCTCACACGGTTTAGTTCGCTTTTATAGAAGTCGTTTTTGTGCAAATTATAATTTCTCCGCGCAACGTGATATTTACGTCTTGCTTTGTTACACTGAGGCCCAAACCAGGGTTTACTATTTGTACGCGATGAAATTAACATAACATGATTTATGTGTGGGAAATGTTTCAAATTCCCACAAATTAAATATGCTTGCAATTTTTTGTGATATACTATTTATACAGTTCTGTGTAATGTTTTCCGAGACAGTGCTCAGTAATTGGTTAATATTTTCGAGTTCAGTATCGTTTATATTTTCAATGCATTGGGTTTGGAGAGAAGGTACCCATTTAGCTAAGAACAGTAATCTAAATTTGCATTAAAGTAACCTAATCAATATAATTTAGAAAACTCCGTATTGATTACCAGATAGAAAGCTAGTTCAACGACCGTCTAACTAAATGACAAACAATTCAGACCGATTTACTCACTAAATATTGGGTATTATATGGAACTTGGGAAATATGGTAGATATGGAATATGCTCAGTGTTTTCGAGCCCAGCAGATAAAACAGTGCAGTTTTATTTCATAATATATATGAGAGTATATGATTGATCCTGATCGTTGTGCCGACTAAAAAATCGCCCCAACGCGTCCACCGGATCAGTCGCATGTTATACCTATTGTTTTCCACAGTAATATAAGTGGAGTGATCTTATTACCTTATAAGTACATGAAGGAGGTATACCACCTATTGAGGAAAGTCTTTAATAGCAATTGAGGGACACCTAGGATGCCTAAAATTAAAAGCGCATCCCAAGTCTCCCTCAAAAGTATTCAGACCGATTTACTCACTAAATACTGGGTATTTTTACAATTTCTTCACTTCAAAAGGTAGAAAGAAATATATAGTCCAATTATATATTCTATAGCTTTATTTCTACATGCTACCAAACTAAAATGGTGAATTATTATTTACAACAGTTTACTAATAATGATAGTGTCTCTCTCACATAACTACTGATCTCTCGTTTGTATCTAGCAAGTCCAGGTAAAAAAAGCCCCGAAAAAAAGCCACGAACAACGAAAACCCTCCCTTTTTATAAGGTCCCTTGCAAATAATGAGTTAGCATGGTCGTAAATATTAGCATGCTAACTCATCAATCTTATAGCATCTACAAATAATGAATGCTAACACATAAAACATGTAGCATTAGCATTAGCCTGGTTCATAGAGCATCTCCCTGCTAACCTATAAATTATGATCATTAGCATTAGCCCGAGTTAGCCCTGTAGAGAGATACACATCTAGATTTATGGTGCTAACCGAAGACAGACATAATGTCAGGCTTGAATACTGGTACCTGTACAAAATTACAACACTCCCCTCTCCAAGGCTTAATGGTCCCCATTAAAACCTTAAATCCCTCTCTTTTAACAAGAAATCAGTACCAACATTCACACTAAATGAAAGAATGTCAAATTACATGTTTAGTAAAGTAATAATCAAAGTTGTCTTGTGCAGAATATTCTTACAAAATAAAGCATGCAATATTTAGAGTAAATGAGTAAACGTTTACATTTAACAAAAGCAAATTCTTTGTAACATGCATTAAGCTTTACTTGAAATGAATGAACGGATTTGGTGTATGTTTAAAGAATTAGAACAAGCATCTTAAGAACAATAACAAACAAAATCCATGTTATATGTTGCAATGTTCATACGAAATCCTCAAGGCATAAACTTGCCACACTAGTAAACTGAGTCCTAATTCTGCACATTTAGTCCTAGACCAACACATAATTGTGGCATAGTATATTATATGGAGTGGAGTCTTGGTGTGGAGTCTTGGAGTGGAGTGAGTGAATAATTGGAGTGACCTTGGAGTGACATTTTGGAGTGACCTTGGGTCAAATTTGGAGTGAATATTTTGGAGTAAATTTTTGGAGTCTAAATTTGGAGTCATATTTTTCTGTAAACTTTTTAGAAACTAATAAACACTTCCGATTTGTTCTTTGTTATGCTCTTTTGTTCTTAATGGAGTGAATATTTTGGCTTACAATTGACTTATTAGAAACTAATACCATTACTTGAGTTATTTCATTTGCACATGCAATTATTTATTAATTGATAAATTTCTTAAAAATGCATGTGTCTATTAAGCTACCCAATTTCAACAACTAATAATTATTATTTTAATCCAGGTTCTGGAATATTGTGGTTGACCCCTGCATTTGTAAACAATATGCGGCAATTAAGTTGACCAACTACCTTATTTAATAGGCATTCAATAAAACAGGACTAGGACTTATTAGCTTTGAATCATTGGCCGAAGATAAATTGGTCCCTTGGTGCAAGGTCAGACCAATAAAGAGCCATTAAGATAATCACTGTTATCTTTTGAGGTTATATTGTCTGGGTATCTAAAGTTCATACTGTGGTCAAGGCCTCACAGTAGGGACATGAGTAATTAGTGAAGATAGGGACAGTGCAGTGTTAAGTAACAGATTAAACATGTGAGGGTCACTTTAGTATTCTTTTATGTTGAAACATAACTATTTCTCATGTGATAAAGTGAAAATGTATCTATATGAAAATAGTATTATGCTCGTATGGCAATCAAATCTAATGATGGAATTATGCTCGTATGGCAATCAAATCTAATGATGGAAACAAATAAATTGCTAAACAAGTAACTTAAAGCTTCACAACTGCCACTGAATTATAATTAATAATATAACGCGAAAGCGACGATTTTTTTCCTCGACTTTATGAATTCCGCATTTCTGTCATTATCTGCAAAATGTCTCGGAAAGATTTAGTTCTAACACCATACACATCTAACAACATACACATGTAGCTCAAAATCTGCATAGTTTCGAAGATGCATGTGTCTCGCCATTTTGTAAAAACAGACATGCTTTACTCTATATGCTCTCTGGCTTATCTGACAGTGGTAACGGCGACGTCAACATTTGATTAAAGTTTTTTCCAAGGCATATATCTCCAATACTGTCAAAGGTATTGCTTTGAATATGCCACCTCGGCATATGTGCGCTTCAGTAGCAATTTTTTTATACATTTAGCAACAAAAGTGAAATGCAAATGAGAATCAATTTAAGTCTTTAGGTTTTATATTCAGGACCGGGTAGTGTTTAAACAAAATGGCGATGAGTATAAGCAATTAAACATTATTAATGGAATGCCAACAGGTAACAAACTAAAATTGTTTAACCATTTAAATGGCAGGTTAGAAATGTGAATGTTTGGTAGCAAATATATCAGTCATCTGCCTTCACCAATCCCAACAAGCAGATTCCCTGAAGACCTTTCAGCTCCCGAACATGGCAATTAGTCCGGTAGTTATAATTGTCTCACAACAGTAAATGGCTTCAGCAAGACATTTATTATAATATAATGTTATAGTGTGTTGACAATCAAACAAGCACATGTTTTAAGCAATAGTTAAAGTTAAGTAACCCATTTATCCCAAGCCCTGATTTATATTAAGAAAACACCATATGAAAATGGTAAGGCAATGCAAAATAAAATTAACATTTTGTTATCCCCCATTGTTATTTTATCTGAAAAAGCATAGTCTTAAAAGAAATGTATGTGTTTTGACGTATAAAATAACATGAAAATCAAAATAATTATATATTTCACAGGTATCACATAACATGACTTCTTGAAGTGTAATAAAGCTATGGATTATTTAGGGTAATACACTAGTGCATATAGACACAGACCGAACCACTGTGTTTGTGTACAATAACAAATACAAGTCCAAATTACGTGCATGGTATACATACAATACATTTAGAAACCTTAATATTCATCATTAATTAAAATCTTACTTTATAGAATGCACGTAGTAACATTACTAATTTGGTTTGTCCCTTTATTTGTAAAGCAGACACGTTACAACTTCGCTACATAGCTAACGTTATTAATTTATTATTTATTTTAACATGTTGCATTTTAATTCCCAATGAAAAACATTTACTTTTGGGCAGAGCTAAGACAAACAGGGTGCAGTTGAACTTGTTTTTTTTGGTAAGACGTAACATGCTCTTGACTTTCACGCGCTAATTGCCGTAAGTTACGATGCGTGCAATGCTGGCAACATCGATGTTCCAACACATTATCGCTTGCCAGAGTTTCACAATTGAATAGTACCCTTGGAGAACAGTTGTAACTCTAAGCTGGTGAAAATGTTCTAACACTATGTATTGAAGCTTAAAAACACTATTTTTACCACAAATACATGAATTTGCATTCCTAAATTTTGAAAAACATACATAACAATTAAATAGAAGGATTGAATTTGATATTACCATTTTTAATTGAGTATGAAAAATAACCCTTGTCCTACTAAGGGCGACTACAATAGCATTTGCGCCCATTGTAAAACCAGAGTAACTCGCAGGCTGATCAGAGTTTACTATGTCCGGCTGCTTATCAGTCATTTCCCCCAAAACAACCCTTTTTAACATAAATGGAATGATCCAAATTACATTACCATTATACATTCATAACGGGCTCAGGGTTAAATTAAAGTTAACAAGAAGCCTTTGGGCTGCAGTATTTTAAACTCACCAAATATTTTTCACACCCCATTGGAAGATTAAAATATTGAATAATTCAATCATTAAATTTCTCTTACAAATTGCCGCCGTAAAAAATGTAAATTGGCACAAATTGTAAGTGAAATTATTACGTGTCGTCGAAAGTGTGTTCTGACAGACAGACAGGCAGGCAGGCAGATATTTTTATTGACTTAGATTTTTTCATTTACTTCTGTGATATATAGAATCTTACATTCGTAACCGAGTATAAATTCTTTGGATAAAATCAATAATACACTATAACACATAATACACAATAATAATCATGTAAGATCGTCTATATACTTAATTCATTGGAAAAGGAATCATAACCTGGTCTTATTAGAAAATCTAGGATAATCATGTGAAAATAAGCTTCCACCACCCTGCCAATACGAATCAGTTAATGTACCACTGTTTTGAGAGATAAAGTAAACATTGTCCTGGGTTCGGACAGGGAAAATGACCGATAACAGTAAAATGTTTGTTTTTATTTCTATTAATCACTGATGATTTCTTTTTCGCCGCCCTCATTACAGATGTCAAATTGTCTGACATCCAGTGTCAGGGGTATACATAGTTCCAATACGTCAGTCAAGTCCAATTAACACATACTTGTCACAGACAGCTGGCTATGACAGTCTTACCAGAGAGACTGAAGTAACTCAAGTAAATGTATTAGTTTCTAAAAATTTATTAATTGTAAGGACTCCAAAATGAATTCCAAAATATTCACCCCATTAAGAACAAAAAACATAACAAAGAACAAAAGTCAGAACTATCTATTAGTTTCTAAAAAGTTATTAATTGTACGAAAAAGTAAGGGAAACAATAAGATTTCAAATTTTGACTCCAAAATTGACTCCAAAATATTCACTCCATTAAGAACAAACGAACATAACAAAAAACATAAGTCGGAACTTTTTATTAGTTTCTAAAACGTTATTAATTGTACAGAAAAATATGACTCCAAATGTAGACTCCAAAAATTGACTCCAAAATATTCACTCCAAATTTGACCTCAAGGTCACTCCAAAATGTCACTCCAATTATTCACTCCACTCCACTCCAAGACTCCACACCAAGACTCCACTCTATATAATATACTATGCCCAATTCTTCACCTTCATTGATTAATTTTTCCCTTAACTTTTGATTGCTCACTCCGAATACTATTCGATCTCTTATCATTTCTTCTTTGGTACTGTCTAGGTATTTACAGTCGGTAATTTTAAGTTTTAGTCTTGTAATAAATTGTTCAATGTTGTCATTTCCCTGCTTTTCATTATTGAATTGGTATCTTGCAAATATTGGGTTTAATTTTGGATTCACATGCTTTTGGAATTTGTCGAAATATGTCTGTAATTTCTTCTTTTCTTCGTTGCTCAATATCCATGATTGTGTGATATCCTGACCTTTTTCAACAGCCCAAATTAGTAAGAATGCAATTTTCTCTTCTTCTGATTTGTCCTTTAAAGGTCCCGAAAATATCAATTTGATATGACGTTTAAATTTCCCAGTCCATCACTGGAGGTGATATGCCTGATAGAGCCATTGCTTAAGTTTGTAACACTTTAGTTAATTAATCTAAATTGTAGTCCTTATTAATCCGAATTTAATCCACTTTTGTGTGACGTAATTATGTTGTTTTTATTCTGACACCATGTTTTATGTTGGTGCACTATTGTGCAGTTAACAAGTATATTTTATATCCATTGTAGTACTCAATAAGAGTTATCACAAATGTGAATAGAGAACATAACACATGTTTCCACTACGACGTTTAATATACCAGTGCGTAGCCTTTAACAAATACCAGTGAAGCATGGCATGGCTATAGTCAGTTTCATTATACAACAATCAGCGATACAAAAAACTCACAAATCCTTCTTCGGAAATGAGGCTGCCATGATATTAAATTAAAATTGATTGTATTCAGTAGCAGGAGAAAGAAATAGAAAGAACTCATTCTTCATTATACCTACTGCACAGTGATAATGTACATGCACCTATACTTGCCATATATTTTATAATTTTAGCATCTCATTCTGCATACCCTAGTATAGCAAGAAACCAGGACAGATACTCATTAGGTGATAACAGCAGCCAACATGTGTGCCTGACCATAAAGGAAGTGGGACATAGTCTTGACCTCTTGCTATCACATGAAACTATCCATTTCGCAACTGTGTATTTAAGTTCTGCATTTGTGATTGGATAGAGATTTGGGATAAGCATGCTATTTCTACAATGTATTTCATCACTAACATCCAATCACATAGAAGACAGAACGGACTTACATGACAATTGTAAGTATTAACTAAAGTCTAACCTACAAACACATATTATGTTGGGGTCGTCTTAGATCAAGTTAATTGCTTAAACATACAAGAACTGATCATAATGCTCAAAAGAGCGAACCTTAAACATTTTAGGCAAAAATGAAAAAAAAAAAATGTGAAACATGATACCATTCTATATTTTCTGTAATCCCCTGAGTACTGGTGGTATAACTATGTTTAAAGTGTCCTAAACTGACAACATCACAGAAACTTTCATGTTGTATCATCAACTTTTATGGGTTTTATGTGATAAATAGAATCTCACAATATCTTGCTTAAAAAAAAAGGAAAACAAATGCCTATTGATCTACCCTATGTTTTGAGCTCTACTGGCCAAAGGCCAGGCGAGCTTTACGATCACTTTTCGTCCGTCGTCCGTCTGTCTGTTAGCAATTTTATAAAATCGACCTCTCCTCTGAAACCGCTTCAAGGATTTTGATGAAACTTCATCACAATGTTACTTGGGAGGGTCCCTCTCAGATTTGCGTTTTTCATGGCTGCCAGTCATCCAAGATGGCCGCCATGGCTAAAACTAGGTCAAATTTACGGAATTTTCGAACGACATCTCCTCCGAAACCCTTATTCCATTATTGTGAAGTACCATAAACATGTTCCTTGGGTTGGCCTCTATCAAGTTTGTGTTTTTCGTTATCGTCGAATAATCAAAATGGCCGCCAAGGCGACTCAAAGTTTACATAGAGTTATATAGGAAAAGGCTAAAAATGAAATCTTCTTTGAAACCGCTTGAAGGATCGTTACAATGATCTTTAGGATAGTCCCCATCAGATTTGTTTTTTCGCGGCCGCCAGTCATCCAAGATGGCCACCATTGCTAAAATTAGGTCAAATTTAAGGAAATTTCAAACGACATCTCCGAAACCACTTATTCTATTCTTGTGAAATATCATAAACATGTTCCTTGGGTTGGCCTCTATCAAGTTTGTGTTTTTCGTTATCGTCGAATAATCAAAATGGCCGCCACGGCCATTTTGATGTTTACATAGAGTTATATAGGAAAAGGCTAAAAATAACATCTTCTCTAATACCGCTTGAAGGATTTTGATGAAACTTCATTACAATGATCTTTAGGATAGACCCCCTCAGAATTTTGTTTTACGCGGCTGCCAGTCATCCAAGATGGCCGCCATGGCTAAAATCAGGTCAAATTTAAGGACATTTCAAACAACATCTCCTCCGAAACCACTTATTCCATTCTTGTGAAATATCATAAACATGTTCCTTGGGTTAACCTCTATCAAGTTTGTGTTTTTCGTTATCGTCGAATAATCAAAATAGGGGCCACAGCAACCCAAAGTTCACATATAGTTATATAGGTAAAGGCTAAAAACGGCATCTTCTCTGAAACCTCTTGAAGGATTTTGTTGTGTAATTTTGGATAGTACGCCTCAGATTTGTGTTTTTCGCAGCCGCCAGTTGTCCAAGATGGCCGCCATGGCTAAAATTAGGTCAAATTTAAGGACATTTATCAAACGACATATTACCACTTAATTTATTCTAGTTAAATATCATATACATGTTCCTGTTGTTGGCCTCTATCAAGTTTGTGTTTTTCGTTGTCGTCAAATATTCAAAATGGCCGCCACGATAACCCAAAGTTTATATAGAGTTATATATAGGAAACATGTTTCTTGAGTTGGCCTCTATCATGTTTATGTTTTTGAATCACATCATACAAGTAGAGCGTCTACAGGCCCACTTGGGCCTCTTGTTTAGAGAATGCAATAGCCTGGGAAACACACCTATTTTTCTTTTTGGCCTAACATAGCAAGTTTCATACTGACAGACATACACTTCAGTGTCATTGTCTTAAAGGGACACACGGCAATCTTAAAGTGTTTATCAATTAGCGTCTGACATAAAATTAAATTAAATTTTGAGTTTTAATTTGTTCTTATTATTCGACCAAAGGTTTAAATATAATATTGGTGCAATATAACAAATAGTTAGTAATATGCAAAAACAAAGTCTATTTGATTAATATAAATGATTGAACAATTGCATATATGTAGAAAAACTAACGGGACGCCAGTTTTTATATAAAAATCAAAGGACTGAAGGTCCTGAGAGTCGCCAAGATTGAACAGTGTCTGTCTTCCTGGTGAGGTTAAAGGTTATGTTAAATTTTACAGGTGTGGCGTATTAAAATGAAATGTTGCTGCTTAGAACATGAGATGTTTTTTATACTGGAGTAAGCGAGCTGAATTGATACATGCGTTGTTAGGTACTTGTGAAGAATCTGTGTCTGTATTGGTTCAACCCAGCAAAGCATGATTAGGTTAACTGACTGGCGTACATAACGGAAATACTGTTGATGAATCAGACACTCGCGCATTTGTTCAAAGGAAATAAAACAGATCGATTGACCTGCTAGTTTTACTGAATTAGGTTTTAAGGCGCACCAACACATGAAAGGTTATATGGCGCCTAACAGGAATGAAAATGCCTGGCTCATCCTCATCAAGATAAAATATGGAGAATGGGCCTAGAACCTTCTCACCTGCAGAACTGCAGAGTTGCTGCATATTCTATTGTAGACACTCCATTTATACTGGAGCCACGTTTATTGTTTTTCTGCCACTGCTCTAGTGATATGAGCGAGATGGCACCTGAAACAATGCAGGGGTCATGATGAAGACCTTTAATGAGCATGAACAAAAAATGATAAAGTGAACATGAATTTGGTGGTGGTGGGGGGGGGGGGGGGGGGGGGGGGGGGGGGTTTACCCCTCTGCCTATCCCTCCAACGGGATTTGCCCCGAAACCACAAGGCCTGCTGGTTTTATGTTCAAGTAGAAAATTGTAAGGCTGTTCATTTTGACAAGATGATATATTCCTGACAGAGATACTGAATTTAGTGTTTCATCATTATGCCAGCAAGGAAGCATTTTGTCTTTGTATCTATAGACATAAGGGTGGTATGAAAGAAACAGAAATGTTGTTATGTTGTTGAACTTTCTATTTTAATTGCGAGTACTTGGAGCATGCAAATTGTAAGCAGACATCAATATAACTGGTGGATAAACATATACTGTTAACTGTAGAATATCTTGTAACCTCTCGTTTTCTTGTGAATATTGGTATATAGCTCAGCTGCTCTTTTAAATCTGTCTTACTCTGCTTATACTGTTTGTAAACATTTTGTTGTATATATTAAGGAAAACAAAGAAAATGATTAGAAAGAGAAGTTGAGCTATATAAATCCGTTTACAAGAAAACGAAAGGTTATAGCAAAATCAATCAACAATTAAAGCAGTAAAATATATATCAATAAAAATATATGAACTGTAAACAAAGAAGTATGGTCAGTATCTGGTATATTGCATTTTCTTCTGATTAATGCATCAACTTATTTAATAAGTGATGAAGAGCAGTAAAATGATATATAGGGTCCTATAGAAACCACAGCGTCCGAACGCAATGGCATCGTAGGTCCACACTGTACTGCAAACAAGGACTTGAAACTACAATGAAAGATACAAAAAACAACAGAAAGGGTGGTGAAGACAGGGTTACCGACTTGGAACGGTCAGTAGGCAATAAGACCTACTGGTTAGCTTGAATCGATTTTATATGCGCACAATCCTCGCTATTATCCTGTCTTCAGCGCCCAAATAGACAAGACAGTGTAAACAAAACTAAATCCCATCAAAAGGAAATCTCTAACAATAAAGTCCACATCCAGAGAAACCAACTAAAGATATACATACAAAATAATAAACATCTCAGGATGTATCCAGAATCACAATACAATAGCATTCGCTTTATTTACAGCATAACGACCTTTAACACATGTCTAAAACATGGTAAAAGGTTGTTAGAGACAAGATGAGCAAAGTTACAATAAGGTCGAATGACCTGGGTACGAAAGTAATATTTTTTCAAAGGCCTCGTTTTTTAAAATTAAAAACACTTTTTTAAGCACGGTTGCTTTCTGACATTCTTCATTTAAATTGTTCTGCATAACATTCAACCAATGGGATGAAGTATCTGGGCACACAACATTAAACTTTTTTTTTCTTTCTAATTTTCGAAAAATGCTTGGGACGGAATTTATTTTTTGCAACCGCGTCCGTTTTGGTTTCCGAGTGTATGTTCCAATAGATTTCCTGTTGATACACTGTGAGATAATTATGTTTTATTGAATTCCAGCAAGGAAACCAGAATCATCACTGAAAGTGATTAATACCCCCACAATACCGCCTTGTCACATAAACATGGCAACCACAAGAAAACAATGGTCTAGTTTAAACATATTTGTTAAATGTTCATGGAAATGGGGTCGGGCCACAAGTTATTAATACATTAGAGATCCGGCCCTCCCGCTACAAAATATTCATACAATTTAGACAATGGCAAACAAATTATTTAAACAACAAAATATGAAATAAACAGGGGAAAAAAATAATGAGAGAGAGAGAGAGAGAGAGAGAGAGAGAGAGAGAGAGGGGCGAGAGAAGAGAGCGTTTTCAATATTGTTAGTGATCAGGGAAGAAGACTAACACAAATTTGCATGTTACAACGTTCAAGTCAAAGATGTATAAATGTAATAAAAAGAGACATGGTCATGAAGATGCATTATAAATTGTTTAAATTTAATACAAACTCAAATCAGCAGGTTCCTCAGAGTTGACTGTAGCATTTTTTCGGCAAATTCTAAGTTGAAAAGGGGCCATAACTCCATAAAAAATTGATGGTTTGTAACCAAAAAGAGTATGATAATGGACCTTTGGAAACGGCCGAGCACGACACATACGAAATATTGCAGTCTCGGTTTGATTGAGACTGTTTATGAGCGGTAGTGACCTGTATTTTATGGTTTTAAACCCGTGTACCAAATATTATTTAAATCCATCGACCCTTTCATGAGTTATCGTCAGGACACCGTTTTTTGGGCAAATTCTAAGTGGAAAAGGGGCCATAACTCCGTCAAAAGTTGGTGGTTTGTAACCAAAGTCTAACTGGACCTGTATTTTATGGTCTTAAATTATAAGTTGAAAAGGGGCCATAACTCTGTCAAAAATTGGAGGTTTGTAACCAAAGTCGAACTTGACTTGTATTTTATGGTGTTATACCCGTGTACCAAATATTATTTAAATCCATCGACCCTTTCATGAGTTATCGTCCGGAAACAAAGATGGCCACTGGCAGCCATGTTTGACGTCGAATCAAAATAATGTTTGACTTTTATAACCATCATGTCATGCTGATCATTTTACAAAAAGTCCCATATCAATATCACTTATAGTTTTCAAGACGTAGTCGCTACAAACTTCTTTTTTAAAAATCTATTTTTAGCTGTGGCGGCCATCTTGAATTTCTGGCCGATCTGAAATTTTGCTAGGATCAATAAGACATTAAGAGCAATATTCCTGTAAAGTTTCATGAAAATCTGTCAAGTAGTTTCAAAGGAGAAGTCGCTACAAGTTTTTACTATATAACTGTATGTAAACAAAGATGGCCTCTGGCAGCCATGTTTAACGTTGAATCAAAACGATTTTTAACAAGGACCAACATCATGTCATGCTGATCATTTCAGAAAAAGTCCCATATCAATATCACTTATAGTTTTCAAGAAGTAGTCGCTACAAACTTGTATTTTGAAAAATTATTTTTAGCCGTGGCGGCCATCTTGAATTTCCGGCCGACCTGAAATTTTGCTAGGATCAATTAGACATTAAGAGCAACATTCCTGTGAAGTTTCATGAAAATCCGTCAAGCAGTTTCAGAGGAGTAGTTGCTACAAATTTTCATTATATAACTCTATGTAAACAAAGATGGCCGCTGGCAGCCATGTTTAACGTCGAATCAAAACGATTTTCGACAAGGACCAACATCATGTCATGCTGATCATTTTAGAATAAGTCCCATATCAATATCACTTATAGTTTTCATGAAGAAGTCGCTACAAACTTGTTTTTTAAAAACCTATTTTTAGATCTGGCGACCATCTTGGATTTCACATCAACATGAATTTTTGCTAGGATCAACTAGACTTCATGGGCAACATTTCTGTAAAGTTTCATGAAAATCCATTTAGTAGTTTCAGAGGAGAAGTCGCTACAAAAAAAAGTTTACGGACAGACAGACGGACAGACAGACGACGGACGCCGCACCACGGCATAAGCTCTGCTGATCTCTGATCAGTAGAGCTAAAAAACTGGTGTATTACTGCGCATAGTATTTTAGTACATTTACAAAAAAGACACGTTTATTCTGTATACAATTACAATTATTTCATTATTTCACAATCAGTAGTTATATTATTCGGTATTCATAACGTTCATGTCAGTCACCTTATCAAATAGGCATTTAAATATGTAAAAAACAATACATTCTCGAACCGCGTAAAGCTCCTCAACCAATTATTTTTTTAAACAAATGACGTTCTCAAATTTAAAAACACCTTGTTGACACATTGACCCACAATGCGTCATTCAAAATGCCACCAGTCATTGCCTGAACCCACGAAGAGAGAGAAGCGAGTGCAGTAGGAGAATGGTACTAGACTACTTTTCGCGTGGCGTCTTTATGGCAGAAATCAGCCATCATATTAGAGACAATATGAAGTCGGCATCTTCCGCACGCCACTGATCTCGATCGGCGGTTCGCCTCGTGAGACGCTGCTGTCAATCAATTTTGACACGGCTCTGAAAATGCATGTAACTTACTACACGCGGTGTATAATAAGTGCACATTCGACTCGACTTATTGTTAGTCTATATCGTCTGTATCATGACCACGCCAAGGCATGAACGAGCGTATCTCAGCGATGATCTATAAAACACATTCAAAGTGGTGGAAATCAAATAAACGGTACATTTCCCCGGGTTTCCTTAATTAATGTTGCAAAAACTTTGTATACACCAAACCACAGTAAAAACTATTTGGCACCGGTTTTGTATGACAGGTTCAGTGAAGCCATCAAAACGGTAATCATATTTCATCTTACTAGTAATGTGGATGTTTTCCCCACTACCCAATTCTTTCGAAAAAGCCAGGTTTCATTTCTTACTACGCAACACGAAATGAAGCTATATAAATTATCTAAAACAAATACACGGTGCCGAGCAGAAACAATGAGGGCAGACTAAATGTTTGACAGGTCAATCTGGTGAAGTTCAATTTTCACTGGCCAACAGCTACACGTTGGCACATCTTGTGCCAATTGGAACTGATCTAGTTGGCTCTCATGAATGTCACTTTTGATGTAAAATCAGGGTCTGGGTGCACTTTAAATTTTGATCATGTCCAGGTAAACGCTTGTCGTTTTCAACGGGGAGAGAAAGGTCAAGACAGTACACAGACAAACTTTTGATTCGCCGCAGTGGGGTTTCTCGTTTCTCTAACTTGTAGTGCAAGGCTTAGTAAATGCTTGTGGCATGGTCACTGAAAATTCACTTTGTAATAGCACAGGTGTAAATCGTTTAAATGAAAATAACACCTGTCAAAATAACAAGTTAGAGTATGGTAGGGAGCTGAAATGGACATGCTACAAAACAAATAGAGCCCATCTCGATGTTTAAATTAACCAACTCAATGAAACCATGCTCTATCTATTACTTGTTCAGTAAGCATGTGTTGATGGACTGTGTTCTGTAAACGCTACTCTTCGTCCGTCCGTCCGTCCGTCGTCGTCAACCTTTGCTTCAAACGACTTCTCCTCAGAAACCAAACTTCACGTGGATGATCCTTAGATGAATGCTTTTTAGATTTGTTAAAATTAGGATCAAGTTTGTTCAAATGAAGTCCCCGCGGTCAAAAATGGCCATGCCCCGGGGTCCAAAGTTTGTATGTTGAGATTTTGCATGTTTTTCATAGACTTAAAAAGGAAAAAACTTTAAAAAATCTTCTTCTCTGAAACCACAAGGCACAGAGCTCTCATGTATTACATTTAGCATCATGCAGCTTATGGTCCTCTACTAAAGTTCAAATGCTACTAAAGTTCAAATGGGGACCCTGAGGTTAAATTTGGCCCCGCCCCGGGGTTCACTTATTTAGGGGGGAAAAATCTTCTCTGAAACTACGAGTCAAGGGTTTAATATTTTGCACTTATGGTCCTGTACCAAGTTTGTTCAAATGGTCACCCTGAGAACACATTTGGCCCCGCCCCAAGGGTCACATGTTTTACATAGACTTGTATAGGGAAAAACTTAGAAAATCATCTTTTCTGAAACTGCAAGAGCCAGAGGTTTAATATTCTGCATTTGCTATAAGCTTATGGTCCTCTATCAAGTTTGTTCAAATGGTGACCCTGGGGTCACATTTGGCCCTGCCCAAGGAGTCACATCTTTTATATAGACTTTTATGGGGAAATACTTGTAATTTTTTTTTTTTAATTATTATTGTTTCCTGTTTGTTTGCGTTTTTTCTTGTTAATTTTTCTAAAGTTTATATTGCATGTTTTACATAGACTTGTATAGGGAAAACTTAAAAACTCTTCTTTTAAATTGTTAGCTTGGAGTTGTGGGTTTAAATTTCGGTTGAGGGTGTTGTTGTGTTTTGCACTTGTAAAAAGGTATTGAAAGGAATTTAATGATGAAACCCCTTGACATAAGAGCCTGTAGATTGTAGATCATCCACAGGTCCTCTTGTTCTTTATTATTATTAATGACCCTGGTCTGTCAAGTTTACTCATTTGAAGTCCCTGGGGTCAAAAACGGCTACAAGCCCTGGGTCTCAAGTTTGTATGTAGAGTTTTTGCATGTTTTTACACAGACTTACATAAGGAAAGACTTAAAACCATCTTCAATCAGCATTTGCGAGAGGACAAATTTTTAATCTTTGCAAAGAGATCCTCAGGTGATCGATTTAGGGCCATTTTGGCCCTCCTGTTTATATGAGTGAGTAAGTGGATCTTTTTCCAGAGATGCTATATGCGACCCTATTATAGAATTGGTATTTCTGATGCCAAGTGTTACCTTTAATGAAGAAATATATTTATCATGATATTAGTTTAAAGAGGGAAACAGTCAATATTATTACGTTATTAATCATTAAAATAAAATAAAAAACATGAAAACAGGCAATTATAGACATATTTTCCTTTTGTGTGTCCCCTTATTTTCGGTCCCATGAGTAAAATATTAACGGACCAATCCATGAGATTTTATTTACCAACATTGTGTTGCATAGATAAGAAACTTTTTAGCGAGCAACGAAAGGAATATAGTATGCATTATATTATTTATGTGCTATTCCTTATTAAAGGCAGAATAGGCTTATTAACACATAAACTGGAACAATTGACGAAGCACTCGGACGAGTTACAACTAAGAGAATTACGTTAACAAATAAACTGAAACAAGAGGCCCAAGAGGGCCTGTGGACGCTCTACTGGCTCAAGATAAAGTTAATGTATAAGGGGCCATAAGTTTTTCAAAAATCATTCATCCAGAACATGGCAATGACAAGTGCAACTAGGCTTAGTAATGATCATTCTCGCCAAGATTCGCTGAAATCTGGCAAAGAGTTCAGAAGAGACTAATCTGGACAAAGTTTGTGTATTAAAACATTTAAAGGGTCACAACTCTGCCAAAAATCATTCAACCGAAATATGGCGATGATATGCACAACTAGGCTTGATACTGATCATCCTTGTCAAGTTTCGTCTATATCCAGCCAGGGGTTCAGGAGAACTAGCCCGGAAAACAATTGTGGTATCAAAATCCTTTAAAGGGCCATAACTCTGCCAAATATCTGTAAACCGGAACGTGACGATGACATGCATAACTAAGCTTGGTGCTGATCATCCCTGCAAAGTTTCACTGAAATCTGGCGAGGGGTTCAGGAGAAGTAGATCAGACAAAGTTTGTGTATTAAAACCTTTAAAGGGCCATAACTCCGCCAAAAATCATTCAACCGGAACACGGCGACGATTTGCAGAACTAGACATGGAATCGATCATCCCTAAAAAGTTTCGTTTAATCCGGCCAAGGGTTCAGGAGAACTAGTCGGAATAAAGTTTGTGTATTAAAACCTTTAAAGGGCTGTAACTCCACCAACATCATTCAACTGGAACACGGTGACTATGTACAACTAGGCTTGGTACTGATCATCCCTGCAGTTTCATTGAAATCCGGCCAAATGAAGGCCCTTTCGTCTTAATAAGGCCAAGATATATATGCATATTTCAGAAAATCAAGGGCCATGACTCCGATGTAAATGGTCCAATTGACCCCTTTGAACTTGTCCAAGCTTTCATTGATATTAACAATCTGGTAAAGTTTCTTAAAGATCAGATGGAAGATGAAGGCCCGATCGTCTTAACGAGGCAAAATATAGGATTTTTAACAAAATCAAGGGCCATAACTCCGCTGTTACTGGTCTGACCTGGCTGGTTTTCAAACTTGTCCGAGCTTTCATTGATATAAACAATCAGGTAAAGTTTGGTAAAGATCAGATGAATGATGATGGCCCTACCGAATTTTAACGAGGCAAAATATAGCATTTTTAACTAAATCAAGGGCCGTATCTCCAATGTTACTGGTGCGATCTGCCTGGTCTTCGAAATTGTCCGAGCTTTCATTTATATAAACAATCTGGTAAATATCGAATGAAAGATAAAGGCACTATCGTCTTGTCAAAATGTAGCATTTTTAACTAAATCAAGGGCCATAACTCCGCTGTTAATGGTCCGATCTAGCTGGTTTTCGAACTTGTCCGAGCTTTCATTTAAATTAACAATCTGGTAAAGTTTGGTAAAGATTGGATGAAAGAGGAAGGCCCTATCGTATTAATGAGGCAAAATATAGCATTTTTAACTAAATCAAGGGCAATAACTCCGCTGTTAATGGTCCGAGCTTTCATTTAATTTAACAATCTGGTAAAGTTTGGTAAAGATTAGATGCAAGATGAAGGCCCTATCGTATTTTAATGAGGCAAAATATAGCATTTTTAACAATCAAGGGCAATAACTCCGCTGTTAATGGTCTGATCTGGCTGGTTTTCGAACTTGTCTGAGCTTTCATTGATATTAACAATCTAGTAAAGTTAATTAAAGATCGGATGAAAAATGAAGGCCCTATCGTATTAACGAGGCAAAATATAGCATTTTTAACTATATCAAGGGCCATAACTCATCTGTTAATGGTCCGATCTGGCTGGTTTTAGAAACAGTTTGAGCTGTCATTGATATAAACAATCAGGTAAAGATCAGATGAATGATGATGGCCCTATCGAATTAACGAGGCAAAATATAGCATTTTTAACTAAATCAAGGGCCATAACTCCAATGTTACTGGTGCGATCTGCCTGGTCTTCGAAATTGTCCGAGCTTTCATTTATATAAACAATCTGGTAAAGATCGAATGAAAGATAAAGGCACTATCGTCTTGTCAAAATGTAGCATTTTTTAACTAAATCAAGGGCCATAACTCCGCTATTGATAGTCCGATCTAGCTGGTTTTCGAACTTATCCGAGCTTTCATTTATATTAACAATCTGGTAAAGTTTGGTAAAGATTGGATGAAAGATGAAGGCCCTATCGTATTAATGAGGCAAAATATAGCATTTTTAACTAAATCAAGGGCAATAACTCCGCTGTTAATGGTCCGAACTAGCTGGTTTTCGAACTTGTCCGAGCTTTCATTTAAATTAACAATCTGGTAAAGATTGGATGAAAGCCCTATCGTATTAATGAGGCAAACTATACCATTTTTAACAATCAAGGGCAATAACTCCGCTGTTAATAGTCCGATCTCGCTGGTTTTCGAACTTGCCCGAGCTTCCATTGATATTAACAATCTGTGCAAGTTTGGTAAAGATCAAATAATAAATGAAGGTGCTAGTGTTCACAAGGCTTAATATGGCATTTTTCAGCAAAACAAGGGCCATAACTCCGGTGAAATTATTTTGATCTTGCCGTTTTTCGAACTTGTCCGAGCTTTCATTGATATAAAGACACTGGCAAAGATAAGTAAAGGTCCGATTAATATTGAAGGCCCTAGTGTTCACAAGGCAGAAAATAGCATTTTTCAGAAAAAACAAGGGCCGTAACTCCGGTGTTACTGATCCACTTAAGCTGGTTTTCGAACTTGTTTGAGCTTTCATTGATATTAACAATCTGTGCAAGTTTGGTAAAGATCAAATAATACATGAATGTGCTAGTGTTCACAAGGCAGAAAATGGCTTTTTTTTAGAAAAAACAAGGGCCATAACTCTGGTGTTACCGACCCAATTCAGCTGATTTTCGAACTTGTCCAAGCTATAATTGGTATTACCAATCTGTGCAAGTTTGGTAAAGATCAAATAATAAATGAAGGTGCTAGAGCGTTCACAAGACAGAAAATAGCAATTTTCAGAAAAAACAAGGCCCACAACTCCAGTGTAACTGATCCGATTTGGCTGGTGTTCGAACTTGTCCGAGCTTTCATTGATATTAACAATCTGTGCAAGTTTGGTAAAGATCAAATAATAAATGAAGGTGCTAGAGTGTTCACAAGGCCTAATATGGCATTTTTCAGCAAAACAAGGGCCATAACTCCGCTGAAATTATTCCGATCTGGCTGGTTTTCGAAATTATCCGAGCTTTCATTGATATTAACAACCTGTTAAAGTTTGGTAAAGATTAGATGAAAAATGAAGGCCCTAGAGTTGTCACAAGACAAAAGTTAACAACGGACGACGGACAGACAACTCGCCATCCCATAAGCTCTGCTGGCCTTTGGCCAGTAGAGCTAAACATTAAACTGTACACACTATGCCGAATAAATATTTGTGTACTAATTATGCTGTATCCCCTACACGCTGCGCCGACGCTAAGCACAAAACAGGAAGTGTGCAGATCCAAATGCTTTATTTATAGCACAGGTAATGTTATTTAAACACAACAGCTATTTTAACCAAGCGTACATTTCTAATCAGTTGTTTCTATTAACGGCTGAGTACATAGGTGTATTTAATGCAAATTTGACGGTAATATTATACACAAATGTATACTTGAAACAAAGTCTCTATCATCTCCGTTAAGGTTAACAATAAGCATATTCTGACTTTAAAGTCATTTTGCAACGCATTGCATGTTTCGTGGTTGACACATTTCTTGTCGTACCCTTAACGGTTTGTTCTCTTGTTGCTTCTGCCAAGTCATTGAGTACTTGCTTTGTGGATTTGTATTCCGTTTTTTATTTTATATACATGATCATTTATGTGTTTTACTTACATTGCCTATTAATGCCGCCTTGTTTGTTAGAGAATATAACGTGGCGGGGATATCTTTATTTACACTGTCGCATTTTATTGCCAACCGTGAGGTTTGGTGCACCCTCTTAGAACCTGGTTTAAAACCATCAGCGGCCTTTTTGCCACCGACTGTTCCAAGGTGGTAGCCGTATTGTCAACCCTTTTATGTTTGTAATGTTATATCTTGCCTTTTATTCAGCTGCTGAATCCTTATATGGGTTTTGTCTATGGTTAACAGACTGTGGATCATGTAGTTGACGATAAGCATGCATTACAACTTAAATTCCGAGTGAACTCGTCTAAAAAACTTGAATGGTATAAACACATATTTTGCAATGTTCAAAGGTTACCGTTTTACTTGCTGAAATGACATTTTCGGAGATCAGTCTACTGAAGAGTAGCACGTGATAATTATTATATGTATATTAGCAACAAAACGTTCATTAGTCTCTGTAGCACAGTTGGTTGAGGCATCGTGTTATTGCTGGGGAAGTCAGGGTTCAAGCCTAATGATTTACTTTTCCTTTTCTTCTTTTTTTTTTTTAAATTTGTTTCATCATTATTGCAAATGGTAAGGTAGCAATGAACAGTTCCTTTACATTTTTCACTTTGATAACGCACTCTTATAATTACACTTGGCAGAGTTGAACAGTTTATATGTGATGTAATGCACACGCTAATGCACAAGTATCCCTTACATGTGAACAATTGTATTTCTGTGCTGATGTGTACTTCGAGCACGTCGTGTTACAAGGGTGAATTGTAATCAATATGTATGGCATATCAACTGTGAGAAGCGAGGTCGCCAACCATGATTAAAAATGTTTGGTAGGAAGAACTGATGGTTAAAATCGGGAAGAATGTGTCTGGTAAGAAACAAGAGACACAAGAGGGCCTGTGGACGCTCTACTGGCTAAAGCTAAAGTTTGCGTATGCCAAACATCATTCAAACGGAACATGGCGATGACATGCGCAACAAGGCTTGGTACTGATCCGCTGAAATTCAGGAGAACTAGTCTATACAAAGTTAGTGTATTAAAACATTTAAAGGGTCATAACTCTGCCAAAATGTATTAAACTGGAACAAGGCGATGACAAGTGCAACTAGGCTTGGTACTCATCAGCCCTGACAAGATTCGTTTAAATCTGGCCAGGGGATCAGAAGAACTAGTTGTGACAAAGTTTGTGTATAACAACCTTTAAAGGGCCATTACTTCGCTATGCACAACTAGGCTTTATACTGATCTTCCTTGTCAAGTTTCATTGAAATCGGACCAGGGGTTCAGGATAACTATACCGGACAAAGATTGTGTATTAAAACCTGTAAAAGGCCTCGACCAAAAATATTTTAAACCAGAACACGGCGACGATATGCGCAACTAGGCCTGCTACTAATCATCCCTAAAAAGTTTCGTTGAAATCCGGCCAGGGGTTCAGGAGAACTAGTCCAGGGCCATAACTCTGCCAAATCATTCAACCGGAACACAGTGACGATATGTACAACTAGGCTTGGTACTGATAATGCCTGCAATGTTTCGTTGAAATCCGGCCAAATGAAGGTCCTATCGTTTCAGGAGGCAAAATACAGCAATCTTTTAACTAATTCAAAAGCCAGAACTCCGGTGTTACTAATCAGATTTTGTTGGTTTTCAGACTTGTCGGAGATTTCATTGACAGTAACAATCTGGTAAAGATCGAATGAAAAACGAAGGCTCTATCATCTTAACGAGGCAAAATACAGCATTTTTAACTAAATGAAGGGCCATAACTCTGGTGTTACTGGGCCGATCCGGCTGGTTTTAGAACTCGTCAGAGCTTTCATTGATATCAACCATCGTGTAAAGTTTGAAAAATATCGGATGAAAAGAAGGCCCTATCGTGTTAACGAGGCCAATTTATAGCATTTTCAGAAATTCAAGGGCCACAACTCGTGCAAATTGTCTGATCTGGCTGGTTTTCGACCTTTTCTAAGCTTTCATTGACATAACAAACCGGTAAGGTTTGAAAACGATCGGATGAAAAATGAAGACCCTATCACGTTAACGAGGCAAAATACAGTAATTTTAACTAAATCAAGGGCCTTAACTCCGGTCTTACTGGTCTGAACTTGCTTGGTTTTCAAAATCATTCGAGCTTTCATCGATATCAAGAATCTGGTAAAGCTTGAAAAAGATCGGATGAAAATTGAAGGCAAAATATAACAAGTTTAACTAAATCAATGGCCTTAACTCCGGTGTTGCTGGTCCGAACTGGCAGGCTTTCAAACTCGTCCTAGATTTCATTAATATCAACAATCTGGTAAAGTTTGAAAAAGATCGGATAAAACATGAATGCCCTACCGTGTTAACAAGGCCAAGTTATAGCATATTTCAGAAAATCAAGGGCCATATCTCCGGTGTAAAATGGCCCGATCTGGCTGGTTTTCAAACTCATCCTACCTTTCATTGATATCAACAATCTGGTTGGTTTTCGAACTAGTCCGAGCCTTCATTGATATCAATCTGGTAGAGATTGGTAAAGTTTGGATGCAAAATGAAGGCTCTATCGTGTTGAGGCAAAATATAGCAATTGTAACTAAATCAAGGGAACTGGCTGGTTTTCGAACTCGTCCGAGCTTTCATTGATATCAACAAGCTGGTAAGTTTGAAATAGATCGGATGAAAAATGAAGGTGCTATCGTGTTAACGAGGCAAAAGTTTAAGGACGGACGACCTCGCCACCCCATAAGCGGTCATGGCGTGTTCATGCCTCCGTGACAACATTTTTTTCTTCTCAATATTGTTCCAACACCCGTGACTTGATCTATTGTTAAATTTGTGTTTCCAGTTCCTACTCAGATATATGTTATTTTCCCTCGGCAGCTATTTTACGCTTGCGTAAAACCTGGCTTTTAATCTTTGTGCTGTGGTGCTTGAATGCTACATTTCCGGTTCGACTTGTATATCTTCTTTGAATAAGGTCCATTTGACAGTTAAATGCTTAATACTTGGATACTGTTTAAAATACATTAAAAATAACTGCAGCTCGCAGAAAACCTAAAGACGGCTAGCTTTGAACTTACTTCAAATAATCTTAGAAATATTTTGGTCTAATAAATGTAAATAAAAAATGTTATTGAAAGTGTAGGTATTTCTCATGTATTTAGTGCGTGTTCCAACGAGATGATATAAACAGTTCATTTTAGTTAATTAATAACGGCAAATAATCCCATGCTAGTGAAATTGCTCATACAATTATTGTGTTCTACATTTATTATAATAAATATATATTACAGACACCAGTTAAAAGTATGGATAAAAACATTTCTTAAAACTTTTCTGTTTAACCCCACAATATCCAATTTTCACAAGGAACGAATGTAGCCGCAGGAGTCGCAGTTTAGCATCGGTAACTACGGGCATTTTATATATTACCATCGGATGATTTCCCGGTGTGAAAAAGCGAGGTTTTGAAATTAAAATCTCGTTTTCGACCTTTCGCGCTTTCTTTGTAACATTTCCAGGATTAAAAACACGACATTAATACGCGAAAACCCGATGATGAACCTCGCTATTTCGCCTTGAATTTTCGTAAAAAAAAATGCTGAGTTTTCTAGTTTTCGCCTCCGAGAAAACGCGAAAACACGAGATTCATCCTTATCTCAAGTTTTCGACTTTTTGCGCTGCCTAAAAGATGAAATTACGATGGTGCGAGATGGATTCTGTAGAGGGGTCTTCGTTCTCGGCCTTGATAGTTTCCTCTCGCCTCTTGCACTCAAACTGCTTGATACGTCTATGAACCAAGTGTCTGGAACCAAGTCGACTCCGTAGGTTTTGGGCAGTAGGTCAAACACCAGCTTTTCCAAGTCTTCAAACGTATCAGAAACAGAAGGTAGGCTCTGAGAGGGGGTCGGGTACAGGGGGCGGGGTGCGGGTGACATAGGGGTGCGGTGGTGAGATGAGAGAGCTGTGTGCGAGAGATAAGGGGACGAGTGTCGGAAGAGAAAGGGGTGGGAGGTTTTTAAAACAACAAGTTTGTAAAATTAAAAGATGAAGAATTATCATAGATTGAGTCATTTTCTGTGGAATAATCTGTCTATCTCCTCAACATTATTAATTAGACATTAAATGATCTTAAAATGAAGAATGATGACATCGATCATTATCTAGCCTGCCGTACACGTTCCGTCTCCGCGATCGTTAGTTTTGTTCAGATTACGTTCAGAGTACCCCCCATACCACGTTAATTGTAAACATCTCAAGTTAGCGCAGACCCAAGATACAACTGTTGAGGTGATAGGCGATAGTAATTTTTTCACACGGTATATGCATAGGGGAACATGTGTTCAAGGAAATTCGTTTTTTGTTGTGGATACTGCTGCAGGTACAGTGCGATAGCTCACCTCTCTTTCAATCTGAGGAAATTTGCAGAAGCAGTGCGACCAATATACAAGGTACATTCTGACATACCCAAGGCTACCCTAGGCACTTCCAGCATGAGTACAAGGGATGATAACATCATTGGAGGAAAGTGAAACATATTTTACTGTTGTGTTAACAAGATGAATTAGAACTATCACTGTGATTAATATCACCGCAACACCGCTTTCAATTGCAAAAGAGACAAATTTGATTCATTTAACCTGACTTTTAAGTAAGTTTCATAAAGATTGAATAATAAAATAATAAACAACTGAAATTTTTAACAATGAAAAGGCCATGACTTCGGCGTTACCAGTGGGATCAGAAGAAAAAAGCAATAGTTATAAAAAATAATATAAATAAACAACAACAAAAAACACAATATGTGTATTAAAGTTTGGTTAAGATTGCTCAGAGGCGAACCGGAAAAAAACGCAATGCACAACAAGACATCATACCAATGCTTCCTGCTAAGTTTCGTCAAATCCAACACGGCGTTAAAAAAAGAAGAAAAGAATAATAATAATTAAATGAATCAATGAATAAACAAGAGGGCCATGATGGCCCTATATCGCTCACCTGAGTTAATTTGAACCAATACGAGGGCCAAGATGGCCCTAAAGCGATACCTGAGTACTGGCACATTATCGAACTTCTTCGAAATCTTATGGTCATATATAATCTGTGCAAGTTTGGTTAAGATTGTTCAAGAAATGTGGGCTCTGTTGTGTATAACAACATTGATATAGACAGTTTAAGACACTGACACAGTTTGGTAAAGATCAAATACAAAATGAAGGTGCTAGAGAGTAACACATTGGGCAGAGCCAAATGTGACCCCAGGGCTACATGTAATATATGAGAGCTGTGTGCTTTGTGGTTTTAGAGAAGAAGATTTTTTAATTTTTTCCCTATACAAGTCTATGTAAAACGTGACCCCTGGGGCTGGGCCAAATGTGAACCCAGGGTCACCATTTGAACAAACTTGGTAAAGGACCATAAGAGTATAGTAAATGTGAAATATTAAACCTCTGGCTCTTGTAGTTCCAGAGAAGAAGACTTTAATATGTTTCCTATATGTAAAACTGTGACCCACGGAGTGGGGTCAAATTTTACCCCAAGGTCACCATTTGAACTTACTTGGTAGAGGACCATAATCTGATAGTATATGCAAAATATTAAACCTCTGGCTCTTGCAGTTCAAGAGAAGAAGATTTTTTTTATAGTTTTTCCCTATTCAAGCCTACGAAAAAATGTGACCCCAGGGTCACCATTTGAACAAAATTGGTAGAGGAACATGAGCTTATAGTAAATGCAAAATATCAAACCTTTGGCTCTTGTAGTTTCTGAAAAGATTTTTTTTTCATATATAAGTCTATGTAAAACTGTGACCCCCGGGGGGGTGGGGGGGACAAATTTGACCCCAGGGTCACCATTTGAACAAACTAAGTAGAGGACCATAAGCTGATGCTACATGTAATACATGAGAGCTCCGTGCCATGTGATATTCCAGAGAAGAAGATTTTTTCAGTTTTTCCCTATACAAGCCTATGTAAAACTGTGACCCCCAGGCGGGGCCAAATGTGACCCCTGGGTCACCATTTGAACAAACTTGGTAGAGAACCATAAGCTTATAGCAAATGCAAAATATTAAACCTCGGGCTCTTGCAGTTTCAGAGAAGATTTTTTAATTTTGCCCTATACATGTCTATGTAAAACATGTGTCCCTTGGGGCAGGGCCAAATGTAACCCCAGGGTCACCATTTGAACAAATTTGGTAAAGGACCATAAGCTTATAGTAAATGCAAAATATCAAACCTCTGGCTCTTGCAGTTTCCGAGAAGAATTTTTAAAAAAAAATCCTATATAAGTCTGTAAAAACTGTGACCTCCGGGGCGGGGACAAATTTGACCTCAGGGTCACCATTTTAACAAACTAAGTAGAGGACCATAAGCTGATGGCTACATGTAATACATGAGAACTCCGTGCCATGTGGTTCCAGAGTTGAAGATTTTTTTCAGTTTTTCCCTATGTAAAACTGTCACCCCCGGGGCGGGGGCCAAATGTGACCACTGGGTCACCATTTTAACAAACTTGGTAGAGGACCATAAGCTTATAGCAAATGCAAAATATTAAACCTCTGGGTCTTGCAGTTTCAGAGAAGAAGATTTTTTAAGTTTTTCCTATACATGTCTATGTAAAACGTGACCCTCGGGGCGGGGCAAATGTGACCCCAGGCTCACCATTTGAACAAACTTGGTAAAGGACCATAAGCTTATAGTAAATGCAAAATATCTAACCTCTGGCTCTTGCAGTTTCCGAGAAGAAGATTTAAAAAAAAAAAAATCCTATATAAGTCTATGTAAAATTGTGACACACAGGGAGGGGACAAACTTGACCCCAGGGTCACCATTTTAACAAACTTAGTAGAGGACCATAAGCTGATGCTACATGTATACATGAGACCTCTGTGTCTTGTGGTTTCAGAGAAAAAAGATTATGTCTATATGAAAAAACTGCAAAATCTCAATATACAAACTTTGGACCCATGAGGCATGGCCATTTTTGAACCCGGGGACTTCATTTGAACAAACTTGACGTTGGCGATCATTTTAAAAGAAAAACTGTTGAAATCTGTCAAGCAGTTCTTGAGAAGAAGATTTTTTAAGGTTTCAACCATATATGGTAATGGCGGCCATCTTGGATGTCGCACTGACCTAATTTTAACAAATCTATAAACCATTCATCTAAGGATCATCCACGTGAAGTTTGGTAAAAATTGGCCACGCGGTTTCTGAGGAGAAGTCGTTTGAAGCAAAAGTTAACGACGACGACGGACGACAGACGACGAGTGATCCCAATAGCTCACCTTTGAGCCTTCGGCTCAGGTGAGCTAAAAATAAACAAGAGGTCAATGACCTTGAAGCTCTACTGATTGATTTTGATTTCAGGCAGTAGTCGCTACAAACTTGTTTTTTGAAAAATTGTTTTTAGCCGTGGCGTCCATCTTGAATTTCCGGCCGACCAGAAATTTTGCTAGGATCAATTAGACATCAAGAGCAACATTATGTAAACAAATATGGCCGCTGACAGCCATGTTTAACATCGAATCAAAACAATTTTTGACAAGGACCAACATCATGTCATGCTGATCATTTTAGAAAAAGTCCCATTCAATATCACTTATAGTTTTCAAGAAGTAGTCGCTACAAACTTGTATTTTGAAATCTATTTTTAGCCATGGTGGCCATCTTAAATTTCCGGCCGACCTGAAATTTTGCTAGGATCAATTAGACATCAAGAGCAACATTCCTGTGAAGTTTCATGAAAATCCGTCAAGTAGTTTCAGAGGAGTAGTCGCTACAAGTTTTCATTATATAACTCTATGTAAACAAAGATGGCCACTGGCAGTCATGTGTAACGTTGAATCAAAATAAGGTTCGACTCGGATAACCACTATGTCATGCTGATCATTTTAGAAAAAGTCCCATATTAATATCACTTATAGTTTTCAAGAAGTAGTCGCTACAAACTTATCTTTTAAAAATCTATTTTTAGCTGTGGCGGCCATCTTGAATTTCTGGCCGATCTGAAATTTTGCTAGGATCAATAAGACATTGAGAGCAACATTCCTGTAAAGTTTCATGAAAATCCGCCAAGTAGTTTCAGAGGAGTAGTCTCTACAAGTTTTTACTATATAAGTCTATGTAAGCAAAGATGGCCGCTGGCAGCCATGTTTAAAGTAGAATCAAAACGATTTTTGACAAGGACCAACATCATGTCCTGCTGATCATTTTAGAAAAAGTCCCATATCAATATCAAATAGTTTTCAAGAAGTAATCTCTACAAACTTGTTTTTTGAAAATTTAATTTTAGCCGTGGCGGCCATCTTGAATTTCCGGCCGACCTGAAATTTTGCTAGGATCAATAAGACATCAAGAGCAACATTCCTGTGAAGTTTCATGAAAATCCGTCAAGTAGTTTCAGAGGAGTAGCCGCTACAAGTTTTCATTATATAACTCTATGTAAACAAAGATGGTCGCTGGCAGCCATGTTTAACGTCGAATCAAAACGGTTTTCGACAAGGACCAACATCATGTCATGCTGATCATTTTAGAAAAAGTCCAATATCAATATCACTTATAGTTTTCAAGAAGTAGTCGCTACAATCTTGTTTTTTAACAAGAGGTCAATGACTTTGAAGCTCTACTGATTGATTTTGATTTCAGGAAGTAGTCGCTACAGACTTGTTTTTTGAAAAATTATTTTTAGCCGTGGTGGCCATCTTGAATTTCCGGCCGACTGAAATTTTGCTAGGATCAATTAGACATCAAGAGGAACATTCCTGTGAAGTTTTATGAAAATCCGTCTAGTAGTTTCAGAGGAGTAGTCGCTACAAGTTTTCATTATATAACTCTATGTAAACAAAGATGGCCACTGGCAGTCATGTGTAACGTCGAATCAAAATAAGGTTCGACTCGGATAACCACTATGTCATGCTGATCATTTTAGAAAAAGTCCAATATTAATATCACTTATAGTTTTCAAGAAGTAGTCGCTACAAACTTATCTTTTAAAAATCTATTTTTAGCTGTGGCGGCCATCTTGAATTTCTGGCCGATCTGAAATTTTGCTAGGATCAATAAGACATTGAGAGCAACATTCCTGTAAAGTTTCATGAAAATCCGCCAAGTAGTTTCAGAGGAGTAGTCTCTACAAGTTTTTACTATATAAGTCTATGTAAGCAAAGATGGCCGCTGGCAGCCATGTTAAACGTAGAATCAAAACGATTTTTGACAAGGACCAACATCATGTCCTGCTGATCATTTTAGAAAAAGTCCCATATCAATATCAATTATAGTTTTCAAGAAGTAATCTCTACAAACTTGTTTTTTGAAAATTTAGTTTTAGCCGTGGCGGCCATCTTGAATTTCCGGCCGACCTGAAATTTTAGTAGGATCAATTAGACATCAAGAGCAACGTTCCTGTGAAGTTTTATGAAAATCCGTCAAGTAGTTTCAGAGGAGTAGCCGCTACAAGTTTTCATTATATAACTCTTTGTAAACAAAGATGGTTGCTGGCAGCAATGTTTAACGTCGAATCAAAACGATTTTCGACAAGGACCAACATCATGTCATGCTGATCATTTTAGAAAAAGTCCAATATCAATATCACTTATAGTTTTCAAGAAGTAGTCGCTACAATCTTGTTTTTTAACAAGATGTCAATGACCTTGAAGCTCTACTGATTGATTTTGATTTCAGGAAGTAGTCGCTACAGACTTGTTTTTTGAAAAATTATTTTAAGCCGTGGCGGCCATCTTGAATTTCCGGCCGACTGAAATTTTGCTAGGATCAATTAGACATCAAGAGCAACATTCCTGTGAAGTTTCATGAAAATCCGTCAAGTAGTTTCAGAGGAGTAGTCGCTACAAGTTTTCATTATATAACTCTATGTAAACAAAGATGGCCACTGGCAGCCATGTTTAACGTCGAATCAAAATAATGTTTGACTCTGATAACCATCATGTCATGCTGATCATTTTACAAAAAGTCCCATATCAATATCACTTATAGTATTCAAGATGTAGTCGCTACAAACTTCTTTTTTAAAAATCTATTGTTAGCTGTGGCGGCCATCTTGAATTTCTGGCCGATCTGAAATTTTGCTAGGATCAATTAAACATTAAGAGCAACATTCCTGTAAAGTGTCATGAAAATCTGCCAAGTATTTTCAAAGGAGTAGTCGCTACAAGTTTTTACTATATAACTCTATGTAAACAAAGATGGCCGCTGGCAGCAATGTTTAACGTTGAATAAAATTTTTTGACAAGGACCAACATCATGTCATGCTGATCATTTTAGAAAAAGTCCCATATCAATATCACTTATAGTTTTCAAGAAGAAGTCGCTACAAACTTGTATTTTGAAAATTTATTTTTAGTCGTGGCGGCCATCTTGAATTTCCGGCCGACCTAAAATTTTGCTAGGATCAATTAGACATCAAAAGCAACATTCCTGTGAAGTTTCATGAAAATCCGCCAAGTAGTTTCAGAGGAGTAGTCTTTCAGAGGAGTAGTCGCTACAAGTTTTCATTATATAATTCATGTAAACAAAGATGGCCGCTGGCAGCCATGTTTAACGTTGAATCAAAACGATTTTTGACAAGGACCAACATCATGTCATGCTGATCATTTTAGAAAGGTCCCATATCAATATCACTTATAGTTTTTCAAGAAGTAGTCGCTACAAACTTGTTTTTAAAAATCTATTTTTAGATTTGGTGGCCATCTTAAATTTCACATCAACATGAATTTTTGCTAGGATCAACTAGACTTCATGGGCAACATTTCTGTAAAGTTTCATGAAAATCCATTCAGTAGTTTCAGAGTAGTCGCTACAAAAAAAAGTTTACGTACAGACAGACAGACAGACGGACGACGGACACCGCACCACTGCATAAGCTCTGCTGATCTCTGATCAGTAGAGCTAAAAATTAATAATAAACAAGAGGCCCAAGAGGGCCTGTGGAAGCTCTACTGGCTAACATGGCTCTTATAACATCACTGAAGCAAGCGACTGCCATTTACGTTGTTTTAAAAGTTTCGGGCAAAAAACAGCTTTTTAACTAAATCAAGGGCCATAACTAAAGAATCTGGTAAAGTTTGATAAAGATCAGATGAAAAATGAAGGCCCTACCGTATTAACGAGTCAAAATATAGCATTTTGAACTAAATCAAGGGCCATAATTCCGCTGTTACTGGTCCGATATGAATGGTTTTCGATCTTGTCCGAGCTTTCATTGATATTAACAATCTGATAAAGTTTGGTAAAGATCGGATGAACAATGAATGAAGCCCCTATCGTCTTAACGAGGCAAAATATAGCATTTTTAACTAAATGAAGGGCCATAACTCCGCTGTTACTGGTCCTATCTGGCTGTTTTTCGAACTTGTTCGAGCTTTCAATGACATTAACAATCTGATAAAGTTTGGTAAAGATCGGATGAACAATGAAGCCCCTATCGTCTTAACGAGGCAAAATATAGCATTTTTAAATAAATCAAGGGCCATAACTCCGCTGTTACTGATCCGATATCATCCGATATAAATGTTTTTCGAACTTGTCCCAGCTTTCATTAATATTAACAATCTGATAAAGTTTGGTAAAGATCGGATGAACAATGAAGCCCCTATCGTCTTAACGAGGCAAAATATAGCACATTTAACTAAATGAAGGGCCATAACTCCGCTGTTACTAGGCTGTTTTTCGAACTTGTCCGAGCTTTCATTGATATTAACAATGTGGTAAAGTTTAGTAAAGATAGGATCAAAAATGAAGGCCATATCATCTTAACAAGGTAAAATATAGCATTTTTAACTAAATCAAGGGACACAACTCCGCTGTTACTAGTCCGATATGGCTGGTTTTCGAACTTGTCCGAGCTTTCATTGATATTAACAATGTGGTAAAGTTTGGTAAAGATAGGATCAAAAATGAAGGCCATATCGTCTTAACGAGGCAAAATATAGCAATATATCATTTTTAACTAAATCAAGGACCATAACTCCGCTGTTACTGGTCCGATCTGGCTTGTTTTCGAACTCATCCGAGCATTTATTGAAATCAAAAATCTGGTAAAGTTTGGTAAAGATCGGATGAAAAATGAAGGCCCTATCGTCTTAACGAGACAAAAGTTAATGACGGACGGACGGACGGACGGACGGACAGACAACTCGGCATCCCATAACAGACACGTGTAAGTTTGGTTAATATTGCTAAAGAAATGTGGCCTGTATCGTGTTAACATGTAAAATTGCATTTTTATGCAAATTCAGGTAATGAATGTATATGATGTGTATTGGGAGGGTGGTGTGGCAAAAGATAAATGGGCCACAACTGTCAAATCCTATTCCGTTGCCTATTGAGTTGCAATTATATTTTAGTAATATATAATGGATGCAACTGTCACTATAAAACAGTATACTAGATTCATTCATTGGCACACACTCTATAGCTTTGACACCAGCTCATGTTCATTGCAACAAGCTCTTTTTGAAATTGGTGCATAAATCACCCCTACAGCGTGTTTTGTATTAATCCATTGCATGTATGAAACGTCGCATGAGATTAACAATCGTTTTGGTTTATTTTGTATTAATTTGTCATAACTCGGCATATTTTGATGATGGACAAATAAACACACCACATTCTTCCACAGGAGAAAAGTCGCTGACTTCAAATAAAGCATTAATCGGGAGTAAATCTGATTTGTGAGCAAAGTATTAACATTACTGCGTGGAATAGTATTCCACGATTGTTCAAATAAAGCCTGTTTGAAAATCAAAAGTCACACTCACCTTTGTTTACAAGTAGTCACCATTGGGACACTTCCGCGTATAGCTCCGTTTGGAGCTTGTCCCAATGATTACCAGCCGTAATGTAGGAACAGGTTTAAACAGCAACATTATGACAAATCCATAAATATTTGTTTTTGTCAAGAGAACTTGTTTCCGATAGTTAAATGTTTTCTCTTCTTTTCAAATAAATAGTTCTACAATTCATAGCATTTCTTTGTATTTTTTTATAACTATTAGGACAATAAAAATATGCATTTTCTGTTGAATGACTCATATATAAGAATCCGGGAACCTGTCTTACTCGTTATCAACGAATAGATTATTATGGTTCCATAATGCGCCAAGAGGATCAACTTCAATGCACGGGACTGCCTGGTTTACAACTAAGGCTAAAGGAAAGTGTCTTTCCCATGAACACACCAACGAAACTTAGTGGTGTCTATTATGTGGTCCCGCCTTAATTTCATTTAGCGATGGGAAAGCTTATATTAGGAGGATTTTATAACAGATATTTTGAAAATTAAACACATTTAAAAACATTTTTTTCTGAAGAAATGCAATAACCTGTTTAAAATTACTTATTAAATGTTTTAATTTTACAATATGCATTTTTTAAAAGACGAATTTAAGGTTTTGATTTATACCTCAGCCAACCCCATTTTCGCTTCTTGGAGAAGGGGTTGGATGTGGTATGAAAGTTTATATTCGGAACCAAGTAATGCAGTGAGGCTTGAACCCAAACAAGAGGGCCAGGATGGCCCTAGATCGCTCACCTTGTGATCATGCAATAAGTCTACTGTGTCTGGCATGGGTTTTGTTTAATTTGTCCCACTTTCTTCTATGAATGAGATTTCATCAAAATGGGTGGGCGGTTTATATTAGCATTCTGAACAAATTTGGTAAAGATCATATAAAAAATGAAGTAGCTACAGATTTAACAAATGAAAATACAATATAGCATTTTTAAACAAATCAAGGGCCATAACTCTGTTGTTACTAACAAGATCTAGCTGGTTTTGGAACCTGTCCAAGATTTCATTAAAATACCAAATGCCAAATTTCATAGAAATCCAACAAGCCGTTTGGAGAAGTAGCGCCGAAATTTAAAGTAAAAATCTCAATGGGCCATAACTCCTTCAAAAATCAGCAAACTGGAACAAAAGTGCGACATGCACAACTGGACATCTTACCGATGCTTCCTGCCAAGTTTCGTTGAAATCCAACAAAGCTTTTAGGACGAGTAGCGCCAACAAGAAATCTAAAAATGTCAAGGGGCCGTAACTCCATCAAAAACCAACAAACCGGAAAAAAAATGCAATAGGCACAACTAGAAATCATACCAATGCTTCCTGATAAGTTTCGATAAAAAATCAAAAAAAAATCAATTCAAAATAAGAAAATTTCAACAAAAAATATCAAATAAACAAGAGGTCAATGACCTTGAAGCTCTACTGATTGATTTTGATTTCAGGAAGTAGTCGCTACAAACTTGTTTTTTGAAAATCTATTTTTAGCAGTAGGCCATCTTGAATTTCCGGCTGACCTGAAATTTTGCTAGGATCAATAAGACATCAAGAGCAACATTCCTGTGAAGTTTCATGAAAATCCGTCAAGTAGTTTCAGAGGAGTAGTCGCTAAAAGTTTTCATTATATAACTCTATGTAAACAAAGATGGCCGCTGACAGCCATGTTTAACATTGAATCAAAATAATGTTCGACTCGGATAACCATCATGTCATGCTGATCATTTTAGAAAAAGTCCCATATAAATATCTCTTATAGTTTTCAAGAAGTAGTCCCTACAAACTTATTTTTTGAAAATCTATTTTTAGCCATGGTGGCCATCTTGAATTTCCGGCCGACTTGAAATTTTGCCAAGAGCAATTAGACATCAAGAGCAACATTCGTGTGAAGTTTCATGAAAATCCATTTAAGTAGTTTCAGAGGAGTAGTCGCTACAAGTTTTCATTATATAACTCTATGTAAACAAAGATGGCCACTGGCAGCCATGTTTAACGTCGAATCAAAATAATGTTCGACTCGGATAACCATCATGTCATGCTGATCATTTTAGAAAAAGTCCCATATCAATATCTCTTATAGTTTTCAAGAAGTAGTCGCTACAAACTTATTTTTTTTAAATCTATTTTTAGCCGTGGTGGCCATCTTGAATTTACGGCCAAACTGAAATTTTACTAGGATCTACTAGACATCTCGAGCAACATTCATGAACATCCGTAAAGTAGTTTTAGAGGAGTAGTCGCTACAAGTTTTTACTCTATAACTCTATGTATCCAAAGATGGCCACTGGCAGCCATGTTTAACGTCGAATCACAATAATGTTCGACTCGGATCAACATCATGTCATGCTGATCATTTTGGAAAAAGTCCCATATCAATAACACTTATAGTTTTCAAGAAGTAGTCACTACAATTTTATTTTTTAAAAATCTATTTTTAGCTGTGACGGCCATCTTGAATTTCTGGCAGATCTGAAATTTTGCTAGCATCAATTAGACATCAAGAGCAACATTCCTGTAAAGTTTCATGAAAATCCGCCAAGTAGTTTCAGAGGAGTAGTCGCTACAAGTTTTTACTATATACCTAAATGTAAACAAAGATGGCCGCTGGCACCCATGTTTAACGTCGAATCAAAACGATTTTTGACAAGGACCAACATCATGTCATGCTGATCATTTTAGATAGTCCCATATCAATATCACTTATAGTTTTCAAGAAGAAGTCGCTACAAACTTGTATTTTAAAACTCTATTTTTAGCTTTGGCGGCCATCTTTGATTTCATATCAACATGAATTTTTGCTAAGATCAACTAGACTTTACGGGCAACATTTCTGTAAAGTTTCATGAAAATCCATCCAGTAGTTTCAGAGAAGTAGTCGCTACAAATAAAAGTTTACAGACGGACGGACCGACGCCGCACCACGGCATAAGCTCTGCTGATCTCTGATCAGAAGAGCTAAATACAAGAAAATGAAACCACTTGAAATTTAGCAAGTAATCCGGTAAATTAAATAGTACAATACACATAAATACTAATAAACAATATAATGTACATAAATACATTTAACTATTGTTTGACATTTTCTAAAAGTCCATTATTATTATTTTTAATATGTGTAGTGTATTATTTGTCTCCTATAAGATATTTCCCCTCCCCCCCCGGTATTAAAGTAAAAAGTAACGGTCAGTTGCAGGCTGTTAGTTATTGGCATTAAGACGGGCAATGACCAGGAGGTTATATATGAAATTTGAACATTCTACTCCCAAGGACAAAAAAGTTATAATGCAATATGTTGAGGCCGTCGAGCCCGTCAACATTAGCATTTTTTCAAAAGGCGAGACAAAAATGAAGGCCCTATCGGCTTAAAAAGGCATAATATAGCATTTTTAACTAAATCAAGGGCCATAACTCCGCTGATACTGGTCTTCGGCTCAGGTGATCTAAAAAGTTATAATAATTTAACGCACTTTAACACATTTTTTTGGTGACGGTACATGTATTTAAGTGAGCCCAGTTGGAGAACTGGAAGTTATTGGCATTAAGGACAATGACAAGCAGATTTTATATGAAATTTGAACACTGCTCCAAAGAACAAAAAAGTTATAAGAATTTAACGCACTTTAACACATTTTTTCGGGAGACGGTACATGTATTTAAGAGGCAACTGACCTTGACTCAGGGTCAGTTGAAGGGTGATACGTACAGTAATAAGAAAATCAATAACCTGTGATGTGATATATAAGAACTTTAACGCAAACCTTAACCAAAATCTTACCCAAAGCCTTAACGCTAACATATTGCATTGTAACTTTCTTGTCCTTGGGAGTAGAATGTTCAAATTTTATATATACCCTCCTGGTCATTGTCTTTCCTAAATACACTTAAATACATGTACCGTCACCAAATATTTAAGTGACCTTGACTCGGACCCAGGGTCAGTTGGAGGGCTGGGAGTTATTGGCATTAAGACGGACAATGGCCAGGAGGTTATATATGAAATTTGAATATTCTACTCCCAAGGACAAAAAAGTTATAATACGATATGTTGACGCCGTCGAGCCCGCCAACATTAGCGGCGCCTACGTCTCACATTTTTTCAAAAAGGCGAGACAAAAATGAAGGCCCTATCGTATTAACAAGGCAACATATAGCATTTTTAACGAAATCGAGGGCCATATCTCTGCTGTTACTGGTTCGATCTGGCTGGTTTTCACACTTGTCCGAACTTTCATTGTTATTAACAATCTGGTAAAGTTTGGTATAGATCGGATGAAAAATGAAGGCCCTATCGTCTTAACGAGGCAAACTATAGCATTTTTAACTAAATCAAGGGCAATAACTCCACTGTTACTGGTCCGATCTGGCTGGTTTTCAAACTTGTCCGAGCTTTCATTGACACTAACAATGTGGTAAAGTTTGGTAAAGATTGGATAAAATAATGTAGGCCCTATCGTCTAAACGAGGCAAAATATAGCATTTTCATTTCAATTAAGGGCCATAACTCCGCTGTTGCTAGTTTTCGAACTTGTCTGAGCTTTCATTGATATTAACAATTTGTTAAAGTTTGGTAAAGATCGGATGAAAAATAAAGGCCCTATCGTCTTAACGAGGTAAAAGTTAACGATGGACGACGGACGAAGAGTGATCCCAATAGCCTCTGGCTCAAGTGCGCTAAAAATACCACCCATGACATGCTAAATGGCACCTTTATAACATCACATTTTATAACTACATCTTTGTGCTAATAGTTGACACTAATATGTATGAATGAAAAGTTTGAGTAACCAATAATTTTGCATTCAAGTTATCACTCTAATCTTCTATTGATAACCCTCACATTCAAAGCACCATTTTGAACAGTAACTGTATAAATAAACATGTTAGACCAAAAAGAAAAATAGGTGTTTCCTATTGCATGCTCTGAAACAAGAGGTCAATGACCTTGAAGCTCTACTGATAGGTTTTTGATAGCTAGATCAGCATTCCTTTGAAGTTCATGAAAATCTGTAGAGTATTTTCAGAGGAATAGTCGCTACATGTTTTTACTTTATAACTCATGTAAACAAAGATGGCCCTGACAGCTATGTTTTATGACGAATCAAAATAATTTTCAAAAAGGCCCAACAACATGTCATGCTGATCATTTTAGAAAAAGTCATATATCAATATCTCTCATACTTTTCCAGAAGTAGTCGCTACAAATTTTTTATTTTTTTATTTTTTATAATATAATATCTATATTTTCAACATTATTTTTATACATGGTTTATATATACATTTTGATTTAAAACATATATAATAAAGTGTAGACTTAAAGATAATACGATGTTTTTGGTTTTTGTGGAAGATTTCTGCCCGATCATGTTTTTTTTTTTAAATGGATTATATTTTAACCATTCATACTAAAAGAGAGAAATGCAGCAACAACAACAATACCAAAACAACAACAACAACAAAAAATACACAATACCCATCGCATTATGTATTTTCATTATTTACTCATTTGAATGTGCCTATGCTTGTATGTTATTTTATTTAAAACTGACTACTACACTCAAGTGATATGAAAACGCAACACGGGAATTTCCGCTATATATTGTATATACTGCACACTTAATTGCACATAATATTCTAAAGAAATCCCAAGATGTTTTTTAAAAAGAAAGTTGCAGTTAACTAGAGAAAGGACACAACTGTGATGTTGTAGACGTTTTAATCACAATACACTTCGTAACAAGAACTTCATAAATGTTAAAGTAGCTCTTTGAAAAATTGAGCTAGTTCAGTACTGTATTTAACGTAAATAGTTTGCAAAATGTTGCATCCTAAGTTTGCTCACATGATTGAGCCAAACGCGTACTCTGTGAATAATGAAACATTGAAGGAATACTATTTGCTGTATTATTTGTTGTTTTAGTATTTTTTCCAAAAGGAAAGGTCTTCCGTAGCCATGTACCATTCGATTAAAAGCAGCATATTGTACATACAATATATAGCGGAAACTCCCGTGCTGCGCTTTCATATCACCTGAGCGTAATAATGGCTCTATTTCTCGTTTTGTTGAAAGAAGAAAAAAGAGCTGGAATCTTCCACATATATATGTAACAAAAATATCTATACAATGTTCCATTAATACAATTTGCTGTGAACAAAGTTGTTGGTTCTTAAAAAAAAAAGGAACAGTATTTTCCTGAAATATTATACAGAATTCAATGACTAAATATATTAAATTTAAAAAGTTTTCAAGAACAATCAATTTGCTTACTTGGGAATTACAATGTCAACACATTGAATACTATATAATACCACAAAGGAAACAAGAGGCCCACGGGGCCTGTGAACGCTCTACTGGCTGTTATACCATTGATGAATCGAGTCGTACAACATGGTGTCTAGAGTGTACACAAGGTTTTTCAAGTATTTGACCTAGTGACCTAGTTTTTGACCCCATGGGACCCATTTTCGAACTTGACCAAAATATAATTAAGACAACATTTCGACAAAGTTTCATCAAGATCGGGTCAGAAATATGGCCTCTAGAGTGTACTAGTGACCTAGTTTTTGACCCTGTGTGACCCATTTTCGAACTTTAGCAAGCTATAATTGAGACAATTATTCTGACAAAATTGCATCAAGATCGGGTCAAAAATATGGCCTCTAGAGTGTACACACGGTTTTTCCAAAGTTTGACCTAGTGACCTAGTTTTTAACACCATGTGACCCATTTTTGAACTTGACCAAGATATAATTAAGACAAACATTTTGACAAAGAGTGTACACAAGGTTTTTCCAATATTTGACCTAGTGACCTAGTTTTCAACCCCATGTGACCCATTTTCAAACTTGACCAAGATATAATTAAGACAAACATTCCGACAAAGTTGCATCAAGCTCGGGTCAAAAATATGGCCTCTAGAGTGTACACAAGGTTTTTCCAATATTTGACCTAGTGACCTAGTTTTTGACCCAACATGACCCATTTTCGAACTTGACCGAGATTTCATTGAGACAAAGAATTAAGATAAACATTCTGACAAAGTTGCATCAAGCTCGGGTCAAAAATATGGCCTCTAGAGTGTACACAATGTTTTTCCAATATTTGACCTAGTGACCTAGTTTTTAACTTCATGTGACCCATTTTCGAACTTGATCAAGATATAATTAAGATAAACAATTTGACAAAGTTTCATCAAGATTGGGTAACAAATATGACCTCTAGAGTGTACACAAGTTTTTTCAAGTATTTGACCTAGTGACCTAGTTTTTGATCCCACATGACCCATTTTTGAACTTGACCGAGATTTCATTAAGACAAACATTCTGACAAAGTTTTATCAAGATCAGGTCAAAAATATGGCCTCTAGAGTGTACACACGGTTTTTCCAAAGTTTGACCTAGTGACCTAGTTTTTAAACCATGTGACCCATTTTTGAACTTGACCAAGATATAATTAAGACAATCATTTTGACAAAGTTTCATCAAGATTGGGTCAGAAATACGGCTTCTAGAGTGTACACAAGGTTTTTCAAGTATTTGACCTAGTGACCTAGTTTTTAACCCCATGTGACCCATTTTCAAACTTGACCAAGATATAATTAAGACAAACATTCTGACAAAGTTGCATCAAGCTCGGGTCAAAAATATGGCCTTTAGAGTGTTCACAAGGTTTTTCCAATATTTGACCTAGTGACCTAGTTTTTGACCCCACATGACCCATTTTCGAACTTGACTGAGATTTCATTGAGACAAACATTCTGACAAAGTTTCATGATGATTGCATCAGAAATGTGGCCTCTAGAGTGTACACAAGCAAAAGTTCACGGACGGACGACGGACGGACGACGGAAGACGGACAACACACCATCCCATAAGCTCTGCTGGCCCTTGGCCAGTAGAGCTAAAAACCTATGGAGAGAAATGTAGTCTAGAAAAAAAAGAAGATTTACTAAATGTTATTAGAAAAAAGAATGAAAAAATAAATAAATTTATAATATTAAAAAAACAACAAAAAAAAACAAACAACGAATACCAGCCAAGGTGATGCTTAATAAATTTCTTTTTTTAAAGGGTTACTATGGACGTGCGTTTTCCGTTTCAAAAACAAGATATGAAAATTAATTTAGGAGAAAGGATCTCCATTTGCTGTTATGTTTGTCTATTTTGTCATTTTTAAGTGCAATTTCTTTTTCTATACTTTTAAATAAATATGTTTTGTAACCTAAACAACTTGGAATGGTTTTCCTACATTTGTTTTTGTAAATGAAGAATTTTGCATTTATAATTATGAAATTCAATACATTTACATGTGTTTGCGTATTAACTATACCAAAGGTTATATTTTGCAAACTCAAGTTAATATGTATGTCATGTGTAATTAAGAACCTATGCAAATCTGACCAGAAAGATTGTATATGCATACATTCCCAAAATAAATGATTTACTGTTTCTGTTTGCATTGCACAGAAATCGCAAAGATTAGAATTAGCAATTTTAAATTTCAGTAATTTTGTATTGGTTGCTACAATCCTCATAAGATATTTAAATTGGAAATTGCGCAATTTTGTTGAAATAGTTGAATATATTGGTATAGTGTAAAAAAAATTCCACTCTAAATTAGCGTTTTGAAACTCTTGTTCCCAACTGTGTTGTTGTATAATATCATTGGTAATCTCGTTTCGTAATTGATGATTGTACAAAAATTTGTTTGTATAATTGGATTTTTGAAGTTTTTCTAAAAGATTTGGTGTAATGTTTTGTGCATTGATTTGTTCGTTTTTTATTTTATTTTTGAAATTTTGGGAAATACATGATATTAATGATGAATACTTGAGAAAATCTTTCTGTGGTATGTCATATAGGTAAGCAAAAAATTCAAAATTATAAAATTGTTTGCGTCTATAATCATATATGTGTTCAAAATATTTTATACCCTTATAAAGCCAGTCTCTATGATATATTGGTTTGCCGTTTACTTTTATGTTCGACTTATTCCATATTATACTTTTGCTTACTGTTTTAACTTCAGCGTGTTTATTTATTTTTTCCCATGCACTAAGTATATTTTGTAAAAAAAGTTTTTTTTCGAACATTTTTTTGATATCGTTTTCATCAATGTTGCATTCAAAAATTGTATTTCCTCCATATTTTTCTAATTCATATAAATGTATTTGTTTCCATTGACCGGCTGTATTGTCCATTAACCTTTTTATCCAGCTGGCTTTAAGAGAGTATATAAATTTCTGTATATCAATCATTTTAATACCCCCATTCTCGTAATCTTGTATAAGTGTGGCTTTTTTAATTTTGCTTGGTTTATTGTCCCAAAGAAATTTGAACATAATATCGTTTATTTCTTTGTTTCGTTTGGTGGATCGGGTAGGACGGTTAGTGGATATATTAACTTTGGAAGAGCAAAAGTTTTTAAAACAGTAATTTTTCCAAGTAGGGTTAGTTTTCTATGCTGCCAACTTTTTAAACAATTTTTGAACTGTTCTAGTTTAGGTTCCAGATTAAGTATAAAAACATCAATCTTGTTTGTATTGAAAACCATTCCAAGAGCTTTTGCATTTTCAGATGACCATGTAAACTTTCGATTTTCTAAAAATTGTATTCGACTGTTTTTCATCGTACCTACTCTTAAAACACTGCATTTTGAGGTGTTGAGTCTCAAACCAGATATATTTCCAAAAGAATCCAAAGTATGAATTAGTTTCTCAAATGACTGTTTTGATCCATCAGTTAAGAAAGTTGCATCATCCGCAAATAATGTGTTTTTAATCTCAATGTCTGCTACAGTAATGCCTTTTATATTCTTATTGTTTTTTTATTTCAAATGAGAGCAATTCTATACATATAATAAACAGATATGGTGATAGTGGGCATCCCTGTCGAACCCCTTGTTTAATCGAGAAAAAATCTGTTATGTGCCCATTATTAAAGACACTACTTTTAGCGTCGTTGTAAAATAGCTCTATCCATTTAATAAAATTATCTCCAAAATTAAAATGTCTTAAGGTATTAATTAACAAGAGGTCAATGACCTTGAAGCTCTACCGATTGATTTTGATTTCAGGAAGTATTCGCTACAGACTTGTTTTTTGAAAATCTATTTTTAACCATGGCGGCCATCTTGAATTTCTGGCCGACCTGAAAATTTGCTAGGATCAATTAGACATTAAGAGCAACATTCTTGTGAAGTTTCATGAAAATCCGTCAAGTAGTTTCAGAGTAGTCGCTACAAGTTTTCATTATACAACTCTATGTAAACAAAGATGGCCGCTGGTAGCCATGTTTAACGTCAAATCAAAACGATTTTCGACAAGGACCAACATCATGTCATACTGATCATTTTAGAAAAAGTCCCATATCAATATATCTTATAGTTTTGAAGAAGTAGTCGCTACAAACTTATTTATTTTAAATCTAATTTTAGCTGTGGCGGCCATCTTGAATTTCCGGCCGACCTGAACTTTTTCTAGGATCAACTAGACATCAAGAGCAACATTCCTGTGAAGTTTCATGAACATCCGTCAAGTAGTTTCAGAGAAGTAGTCGCTACAAGTTTTTACTATATAACTTTATGTAACCAAAGATGGCCACTGGCAGCCATGTTTAACGTCGAATCAAAATAATTTTCCACAAGGATCAACATCATGTCATGCTGATCATTTTAGAAAAAGTCCCATATCAATATCACTTATAGTTTTCAAGAAGTAGTCGCTACAAACTTATTTTTTAAAAATCTATTTTTAGCTGTGACGGCCATCTTGAATTTCTGGCAGATCTGAAATTTTGCTAGGATCAATTAGACATCAAGAGCAACATTCCTGTAAAGTTTCATGAAAATCCGCCAAGTAGTTTCAGAGGAGTAGTCGCTACAAGTTTTTACTATATAACTCTTTGTAAACAAAGATGGCCGCTGGCAGCCATGTTTAACGTTGAATCAAAACGATTTTTGACAAGGATCAACATCATGTCATGCTGATCATTTTAGAAAAAGTCCCATATCAATATCACTTATAGTTTTCAAGAAGTAGTCGCTACAAACTTGTATTTTAAAACTCTATTTTTAGCTTTGGCTGCCATCTTGGATTTCACATCAACATGAATTTTTGCTAGGATCAACTAGACTTTATGTGCAACATTTCTGTAAAGTTTCATGAATATCCATCCAGTAGTTTCAGAGAAGTTGTCGCTACAAATAAAAGTTTACGGACAGACGGACGGACGGACAGACAGACGGACAGACGGACGCCGCACCACGGCATAAGCTCTAAAAACGAAAAAAAAGAGAACAGCTAATTTTTCATTTAACACATACTGGTTGCAATAATCCAAATCCGAAATATCCGACTAAGAAGAAAGAAGAAGAAGAAAAAGAAAAAAAAAGAAGAAGAAGAAGAAGATAATGAAGAAGAAGAAGAAGTGGAAGAAAAAGAAGAAGCAGAAGAAAAAGAAGAAGAAAAAGAAAGAAAAAGAAGAACAAGAAGAACAAGAGGTCAATGACCTTGAAGCTCTACTGATTGATTTTGATTTCAGGAAGTAGTGACTACAAACTAGATTTTTGAAAATCTATTTTTAGCCGTGGCGGCCATCTTGATTTTCCGGCCGACCTGAAATTTTGCTAGGATCAATAAGACATCAAGAGCAACATTCCTGTGAAGTTTTATGAAAATCCGCAAAGTAGTTTCAGAGGAGTAGTCGCTACAAGTTTTCATTATATAACTCTATGTAAACAAAGATGGCCACTGGCAGCCATGTTTAACGTCGAATCAAAACGATTTTCGACAAGGACCAACATCATGTCATGCTGATCATTTTAAAAAAAAGTCCCATGTCAATATCACTTATAGTTTTCAAGAAGTAGTCGCTACAAACTTGTATTTTGAAAATCTATTTTTAGCCATGGCGGCCATCTTGAATTTCCGGCCGACCTGAAATTTTGCTAGGATCAATTAGACATCAAGAGCAACATTTCTGTGAACTTTCATGAAAATCCGTCAAGTAGTTTCAGAGGAGTAGTCGCTACAAGTTTTCATTATATAACTCTATGTAAACAAAGATGGCCACTGGCAGCCATGTTTCATGTCGAATCAAAACAATGTTCGACTCGGATAACCATCATGTCATGCTGATCATTTTAGAAAAAGTCCCATATCAATATCACTTATAGTTTTCAAGAAGTAGTCGCTACAAACTTATTTTTTAACAAGAGGTCAATGACCTTGAAGCTCTACTGATTGATTTTGATTTCAGGAAGTAGTCGCTACAGACTTGTTTTTTGAAAATCTATTTTTAACCGTGGCGGCCATCTTGAATTTCAGGCCGACCTGAAATTTTGCTAGGATCAATTAGACATCAAGAGCAACATTCCTGTGAAGTTTCATGAAAATCGACATCAAGAGCAACATTCCTGTGAAGTTTCATGAAAATCCGTCAAGTAGTTTCAGAGGAGTAGTCGCTACAAGTTTTCATTATATAACTCTATGTAAACAAAGATGGCCACTGGTAGCCATGTTTAACATCAAATCAAAACAATTTTCAACAAGGACCAACATCATGTCATACTAATCATTTTAGAAAAAGTCCCATATCAATATCTCTTATAGTTTTGAAGAAGTAGTCGCTACAAACTTATTTATTTTAAATTTATTTTAGCTGTGGCGGCCATCTTGAATTTCCGGCAGACCTGAAATTTTTCTAGGATCAACTAGACATCAAGATCAACATTCCTGTGAAGTTTCATGAACATCCGTCAAGTAGTTTCAGAGGAGTAGTCGCTACAAGTTTTTACTATATAACTCTGTGTAACTAAAGATGGCCACTGGCAGCCATGTTTAACGTCGAATCAAAATAATTTTCCACAAGGATCAACATCATGTCATGCTGATCATTTTAGAAAAAGTCCCATATCAATATCACTTATAGTTTTCAAGAAGTAGTCGCTACAAACTTGTATTTTGAAAATTTATTTTTAGCCGTGGCGGCCATCTTGAATTTCCGGCCGACCTGAAATTTTGCTAGGATCATTTAGACATCAAGAGCAACATTCATGTGAAGTTTCATGAAAATCCGTCAAGTAGTTTCAGAGGAGTAGTCGCTACAAGTTTTCATTATATAACTCTATGTAAACAAAGATGGCCGCTGGCAGCCATGTTTAACGTCAAATCAAAACGATTTTCGACAAGGACCAACATCATGTCATGCTGATCATTTTAGAAAAAGTCCCATATCAATATCACTTATAGTTTTCAAGAAGTAGTCGCTACAAACTTGAATTTAAAAAATCTATTTTTAGCTTTGGCGGCCATCTTGGAATTCACATCAACATGAATTTTTGCTAGGATCAACTAGACTTCATGGGCAACATTTCTGTAAAGTTTTATGAATATCCATCCAGTAGTTTCAGAGGAGTAGTCGCTACAAATAAAAGTTAACGGACGGACAGACGGACGGACGGACGACGGACGCCGCACCACGGCATAAGCTCTGCTGATCTCTGATCAGTAGAGCTAAAAATCTATTTTTAACTGTGGCAGCCATCTTGAATTTCTGGCCGATCTGAAATTTTGCTAGGATCAATTAGACATTAAGAGCAACATTCCTGTAAAGTTTCATGAAAATCCGCCAAGTAGTTTCAGAGGAGTAGTCGCTACAAGTTTTTACTATATAACTCTATGTAAACAAAGATGGCCGCTGGCAGCCACGTTTGACGTCGAATCAAAACGATTTTTGATAAGGACCAACATCATGTCATGCTGATCATTTTAGAAAAAGTCCCATATCAATATCACTTATAGTTTTCAAGAAGTAGTCGCTACAAACTTCTATTTAGAAAATTTATTTTTAGCCTTGGCGGCCATCTTGAATTTCCGGCCGACCTGAAATTTTGCTAGGATCATTTAGACATCAAGAGCAACATTCCTGTGAAGATTCATGAAAATCTGTCAAGTAATTTCAGAGGAGTAGTCGCTACAAGTTTTCATTATATAACTCTATGTAAACAAAGATGGCCGCTGGCAGCCATGTTTAACGTCAAATCAAAACGATTTTCGACAAGGACCAACATCAAGTCATGCTGATCATTTTAGAAAACGTCCCATATCAATATCACTTATAGTTTTCAAGAAGTAGTCGCTACAAACTTGAATTTAAAAAATCTATTTTTAGCTTTGGCGGCCATCTTGGATTTCACATCAACATGAATTTTTGCTAGGATCAACTAGACTTCATGGGCAACATTTCTGTAAAGTTTAATGAATATCCATCCAGTAGTTTCAGAGGAGTAGTCGCTACAAATAAAAGTTAACGGACGGACAGACGGACGGACGGACGCCGGACGCCGCACCACGGCATAAGCTCTGCTGATCTCTGATCAGTAGAGCTAAAAAGAAGAAGAAGAAGAGCTTCTGTAATATTTGCACATTTCTTTTTAATATGCAAACATGAAAACTTAAATAATAATTGTGAAAAAAACAAACAGTGAAAAATACAAAGCATGTTACATGTACATATTGCATGTGCTCGTAATTTAAAACATAAAACACTAAGTGTGATATAATAGTGAGAACCGACGTCTGCTTTTATGTGTTATATCATACTAAAGTAAATAACATGTTATGTTAGCATACCATATCCATTACTAATACAACAATTTAACGTTATTTTTTTTGTTGTGGAAAGTTGATAATATACATTTTATGCACTTATTATGTTATATACCACATCAAAAAGCAATCTCATATCATATCACTTAAATGAATCACGTTCTGACATTATGCTTTATTATTGTAGAAAAGTGACAATATATGCTTTAGTTCGCAATGCAAAACTAGCAGAATATTTTTTCTATAATCTGATTCATTAAAACAACCAATATTTTGTTATATCAATTCATAAAATTGAGCATACGTGTTTTTCAAGCATATGATAATCAGTGATGGACTACAGCATATCTATTTTCTTTTACCGCAAGATACAACTATGTAGCACTGCACCGTTGGAACATGTTTTTATCGATTGATTGACATGTCCATGTTTTACTGTTATTGGCGGGCTTTTCAACAATTAAAAAGCATGGGCGACAGATTTATACAGATACTGTCCAAAAATGTTACAGTTTATTTTTGTTTTTTAAAAACTGAAGTAGATAATTGTGTGTTGTGTTAATTTTCATAAACAGGTAATAAGAGAACGTTAGTTTTATGGATTCATTCCTTATGGCCAAGCAAGGTCAATCCAGTGCTGATATTCTTCAAACAGAAGCACATGCTTATTTCCCATTTTGTTTGTATAAGTTAGCCGTCCATTATACGACCAAGCGTTTTCGATTTCATCAGGGAGTTTTTTTCTGAAGGCATCCTAGAACTAGCTGGTTTGTGTAAGTAAGGTCCTCGCTGACGTAAATGCCGCTTCCTTTAAATACTTTTTTTCTCTCTCATGATGTAGTCTCTCGTCATACATGATACGAACTTCACAATTATCTGCCTCGTTCCATTTTTGGGTTTACCCAATCTGTGTGCCACATCGATGTCCCTCTTGTGCAGGTTAAGGCCTTCTATTTTGCTGTTAAGCGTTTTTATAACTATTTCTGTAGTGTTTTCGGCGTTTTCATTTCCTTCCACACTAATACCGCTGATTCTTACATTATTTCTTCGACCATACTGTTCTAACTCATTTATTTGCCCTTGTGCTCTTTGGTTTGCCCTCTTTGTCACATTTCTGATGATTTCATTTTCATGACCCTGTGTTTTTACTTCACTTTCGAGATCCTTTATCTTTTTTCTCAAATTTTCATTTTCTTCTTCCTTTTCAAAAAGCTTTCCTTCTAAAATTTCAATACGATGAAACACGGACTCGAGAAGTTTAGTTTTCATTGGTTTTAGTGTGCTTTTAATCATTTTCTTCAGACTACTGTCGTTTTTAGTTTTTTTAAAAATCTACTTTTAGCCATGGCGGCCATCTTGAATTTCCGGCTGACCTGAAATTTTGCTAGGATCAACTAGATATCAAGAGCAACTTTCCTGTGAAGTTTCATGAAAATCCGTCAAGTAGTTTCAGATGAGTAGTCGCTACACGCTTTTACTATATAACTATATGTAAACAAAGATGGCAGATGGCAGCCATGTTTAACGTTGAATCAAAATGATTTTCAAAATGATTTTCGACAATGACCAACCTCATACCATGCTGATCGTTTTAGAAAAAGTTCCATATAAATATCACTTATAATTTTCAGGAAGTAGTCGTTACAAATTTGTTTGTTTTATATCTATTTTTAGCCATGACAGCCGTCAAGTAGTTTCAGAGGAGTAGTCGCTACAAGTTTTCATTATATAACTCATGTAAACAAAGACGGCCGCTGACGGCCATGTTTAATGTCGAATTAAAATAATTTTCGAAAAGGATCAACATCGTTATAAACTTGTTTTTTTAAAAATCTATTTTTAGCGATGGCGGCCATCTTGAATTTCCGACCAACCTGAAATTTTGCTAGGAACAATAAGACATCAAGAGCAATATTCCTGTGAAGTTTCATGAAAATCTGTCAAATAGTTTCAGGAGTAGTCGCTACAAGTTTTCATTATATAACTCTATGTAAACAAAGATGGCCGCTGGCATCCATGTTTAATGTCGAATCAAAACGATTTTCGACAAGGACCAACATCATGTCATGCTGATCATTTTAGAAAAATACCCATATCAATATCACTTATAGTTTTCAAGAAGTAGTTTCAAGAAGTAGTCGCTACACTTGTTTTTTAAAAATCTATTTTTAGCTTTGGTGGCCATCTTGGATAGCACATCAACATGAATTTTTGCTAGGATCAACTCGACTTCATGGGCAACATTTGTGTAAAGATTCATGAAAATCCATTTAGTATTTTTAGAGTAGTCGCTACAAAAATGTGTACGGACGGACAGACGGACACCGCACCACGGCATAAGCTCTGCTGATCTTTGATCAGTAGCTGACCTTTGATCAGTATAGCTAAACATAGGGTAGGTCAGTAGGCATTTCCTTTTTTTTATAGCAAAATATTGCCAAGATTCTATTCATCACATAAAACCCATACAAGTTAATGTAACGTGAAAGTTTCCCGGTGATGTTGTCAGTTTACCTCGATATAAGACCGCCCCAGTTCGATTACGCGTGCCTGTTACAAATAATAGGACATTTTAAACCTTAGTTTAATAGCCGACATTGTTCACATGAAAGAAAAATGTTGAACCCGTCATGATTATTACGCATTCCAGGCAAATCATATGGGTTTGCTAAATATTTTACACTTTTGCTGTATAATTCGGTTATAATTTGCATCGTTATACCACCAGTGACCAGTGGATTACAGAAAATATAGAATGGAGTTTAACTTCTATGATGTGACAAATCATCGTTCAGAACAAATTAAAAAATCTTTTTTTTTTTCGTTTTGCCATAAAACGTTTTATGATCGGCCCCTTTATAAAAGGGTCGGTCGTGCAACCGGAAACACGTCTGGCCTTTATATAATAGTAACTGTACCATACATTAAGCATAAATAGTATAAACTTTCCGTAGTTATCATACACAATCCCTGTCAGACAAGATGTCTACCATTTTAACAAAAGCCACAATCTACCAAATATCAGTGACAACAGTACTAGTTGAACTACTGGATTGCTCAAATCCACTGTGACTTTTGCTCTTTTTCATTGATTGTTTACCCCTCTCCATTACCACCATATCCAGGTCCGTTTCCAAGTACTGATCCTCTGCAATGCCAACAACTTTTGTCGCTTCTCCACAATGCCTCTTACTATCTGGTTCAGGTATCTCTTCAATATGAACACTTTGCTGCCATTTTGTTTTCCCTAATTTGTGGAAAGTTTCAATTTTTCTTGCTTTAGCTACAATCCCAATATCTGGAACTTGTGCGGGAGTGTTTGATTTATGAATTATGCTTGCCTTAAAATCATGAACAGTTTGTACAGTGTGCCTTCTTTCTGTCTCCTTCTTACCAGGAGTTTTAGACTGATCCACTTTGGTTTTCACTCCAGCAAGAGTTTCTTTGATAGCCAGTCTCGACTGGGTGTCAATAAATTTACTCCCGAATTGTGCTTCCTGCAAATTTCTAAACTGTGACATAGTGTTTTCATCACTAACTGCAACACTGCATGTAAAATGGTTCACATTATTTATATTTTTTTCTGGCTCATCAGTGTTTGAATGGCAACATTTTGTTGCATTATCTACTTGCTTAAGTGGATTAAGGAGATACACAGACAAGTCAATGCCATGTTTTGCAGCACTGATTTTCCCAGGTGTCATTGGAATCAGCCCTTTAGAAAAATCAATAGTTATTTTATCAACTTTTCTTTCAGGCGGTTTTATCAATGTCTCATGTTTTTCTTCATTTACTTTTTCATCATTCTCTTCTGGAACTGGCGACAAAGATTTTTCTGAGTGTAAGCTCTGCAATGATCCAAACTTTTCATCAGGTGCAAACGACAAGCTCGATGATGTTGATGTTGACGGGAAACTGTCCTGGTATGATAAGCTTTCAGAAGAACTAGATTTAGCAGGCAAGCTTTGTGATGATCCAGATCTACAACTGAGTGAGGTAACTGCACACAATGAATCAAAGGAAGGGGTTGCCATGATTGTTGGTGTACCAGGGATTGAAATGTTCCTGAACCCATCATAACTCTTAGCCCTGTGAGTAACAGACAGTTTGACATTTGTTTCCACAGAGTTGTGGTTATCATTTACATCATATTTGGAATCGACAGGTTTAAATATACTGATGAAGGCTTTAGAATCATCCGCATTTGATAAAACCTTTTCATCAGCTTCATGAACGTGCATGCCTTCACCAAAAGCAATGTCTGGCTGAGAAATGTATTTCTTTTTCAGAATTTGAGTGAAGCCACCACTTTGCCCAAATACGTCCAATTTTTCAGGTCTTATTTTGAAGGGATTCACATTATGTCCTATACTGAGGTAGGTTTCGTATATTTTATCTGACGATGCAGCTAAAACTCTCTTTTTCTTGGCTTTTGTAAGTTCAGCAAAGCCATGTTCTGATTTCTTTATTACATCAGCCTTATGTACAGAGCCTGTTGTTTTCAGGTCAGTTTTTTTATTCAACAAATCCTGATGATCATTGTCTGTTTTTGTAAAGCATTCATCAATAGTTTCATAATGTGGATCACTGCTGGAACGACTCGTCTTCGTCACATCACCTGACTTTCTTTTATTTAAATGAGACATAATCTCTGCATACAGTTCAGACTTGACCTCATTATTGTCCTTGTTTGAAGCATGTTCCAATACTGGATCAGTTTTCTCAGACTGTTTTAATGGTTTGGCATACATTTTCTCTAATTCATCTCTACTAAACATTTTCTCGAAGACTGGTTCAAACTTGTTTAACCTTTTCAAAGGTTTGGAATATATTTTCTCTAATTCCTCCTTACTAAGCTTTTTTCTTGTTTCTGCGACTGGTTTTAAGTACAAACTCTTGTCGGGTTCCTTAGTATGTGAACATAATGATTTGACAACCTGTCTAGCATTATCTGGAATGGTTCTAGAATTTTTAGTTACAACCATGTCAACGGGTTCTTGATATTCGGATAGAATTTTCATGTTTTCTGCATACCACTTCTTAGGCAGTTCATCATAAGGATCTGCATAATTATCAGATAAAGGAGGATTAATCTTTGAGAGAAAGTCTGGTTTAGGGAGACTTTCCAATCTAGGAGGTGGGGGAGGGGGAACATGTGGGGAATTGTTTCTCCTATAGTTGTGTCTTCTCGGCTCCAACTCAGATGTAGGTGTTGAACAGCTGTCTTCATCCTCTCCACCGCCAAAGCTTCTATTGGGTGGCGTAGCAGTAGAGCAGACTACTAAACTATGGTTTAGGTCGCAGTCAGTAGGGTTACCGATGGCCCAAGGGAACACAGACACCTTGTAAGGAATCATGCTGGAAAAGAACCAAAAAAAGGTTGGCAAATTTTCACTAAAACTATTCATGAGCAACAACATATCAATGACCATGAAGCTCTACTGATAGGTTTTTGATAGCTAGATCAACATTCCTGTGAAGTTTCATGAAAATCCGTCAAGTAGTTTCATAGGAGTAGTCGCTACATGCTTTTACTATGTAAACAAAGATGGCTGCTGGCAGCCATGTTTAACGTTTAATCAAAATGATTTTTGACAATGATCAACCTCATGTCATGCTGATCGTTTTGGAAAAAGTCCCATATCAATATCATTTATAGTTTTCAAGAAGGATTTGCTACAAACTTGACATCCAATCAAAATGAACTTTGGTTAGGACCAACTACATGTCGTGCCAGTCATTTTGGTAAAGTTTCCAAATCAATATCTATTATGGTTTTTCAGAAATAGTCGTCACAAAATCGCATTTTTAAAATCTATTTTTAGCAGTAATAGCCATCTTGAATTTCCGCCCACCTGAATTTTTGCTAGGATCAACTAGACATCAAGAGTAACATTTCTGTGAAGTTTCATGAAAATCCATTCAGTAGTTTCAGAGAATGTCGCCACAAGTTTTTCCTATATAACTCTATGTAACCAAAGATGGCTGCTGGCGGCCATGTTTCAATCGAAATGAACTTTGGTTAGGACCAACTACATTTCATGCCAGTCATTTTGGTTTCAAATCAATATCACTTATGGTTTTTGAGAAGTAGTCACCACAAAATCTCATTTTTAAAATCTATTTTAAGCCGTGGTGGCCATCTTGAATTTTCGGCCAACCTGATTTTTTGCTAGGATCAACTATATATCAAGAGCAACATTCTTGTGAAGTGTCATGAAAATTCGTCAAGTAGTTTCAGAGGAGTAGTCGCCACAAAAAAAAGTTTAGGGACAGACGGACGCCGCACCATGATCAGTAGAGCTAACAATATACTTTGAAAATATTTAAACAACACCACATTTGTCGAAGTAACAGCAAATTGTCCCATTAAGCAACACCAACTGAAGGCAGTACATTTGCCGCCAGAGGCAAAACTTGCGCCCAGCAACAATACATCTTAGTGACGGCAAACAACTGCCGCCTACATCATCAGTGGTAAACAATATTTCTCAAATGAAAATAATTTTCGTAACAAGAGTAACATTCCTGTAAAAACACATGAAAATCCTTCAAGTAGTTTCAGGAGTAGTTGCCTCAAATGTTTCCTATATAAATCTGTGTAAACTAGACCTGTCCAGGACTTTTTTAACCTATTTAAGTGGGGTCGAAATTCGGCCTCTTCCCAATTGCAAAAACCTCTTTCTTTTCTCAATTCTGGGTAAAAAATATTTTTTTTAGAAAGTGACAGGCTTCCCATTGCTTGTTTGGATGTTAAAATCCATTGCTTGTTTGTATGTTAAAATTATATCATGTTAACGAGGCAAAGCATAGCAATTTTCACTAAATCAAGGGCCATAACTCCGGTGTTACTGGTCCGAACTGGCTGGTTTTCGTACTCATCCGAGCATTCATTGAAATCAAAAATCTGGTAAAGTTTGAAAAAAGATCGGATAAAAAACGAAGGCCCTATCGTGTTAACGAGGCCAAATTATAGCAATTTTAACTAAATCAAGTATCACAACTCCGGTGTTACTGGTCCGAAATGGGTGGTTTTCGAAATCGTCCAAGCTTTCATTGATATCAGCAATCTGGTAAAGTTTGAAAAAGAAAGAGATGAAAAAGGAAGGCCCTATCGTGTTAACGAGGTAAAAGTTATCGTACGGACAACTTGCCATCCCATAAGCTCTGCTGACTTTTGGCCAGTCGAGCTAACAATTAATTGTAGCACTTATGACAAAACCCTTTGCTCTACACTCAGCGAAATTGCAGTTGAACATATTACTGGAAGTTCCCCAAATTGTACCCCTGTAGTGTAGAGGGACCCATGCAGGAGGACAAAACAAGATTTATATATGTTGTGCCTCAAGGTGTAGCACACCCATTGGAAAACAGGAAGTGCTTGCCTGGGGTAGTCGCATAATGGCTACTGATAAATAATTCTCATTTCTTTTACTAAAAAAAGGCATTTTCACTAATTTAGAGTGCCAGTGTTGGTTTATATCACATTGGTAATGTATTTGAGACATTTTATAATGATTTTCATGTTAAAAACTGTTCTTAAAAAAAAAAAAATCTTACATGAACATAAGTGTATGAATACAGTAAATCGGCACATTATTGTTGACATTTTTCGGCAGTCTACAAATTCAACAGTAAAAATGTTTCTTAGAAGATACATGACCCCCACATTTCTGGTGATTTTCTTGCAATTTAGATGTTATATTGGATGAACAGGTAAGTTATTCTTGTTTAAATTGGGCCCAGGTATGAATGACAACACTGCATTTGAATTTCAAAACGTACACAAGTCAATGCAAAAATCAATGGGCGTGTTACACCTCAAGTCCCTCAATGACCATACCTAATCAGAATGAAATGCACTCACATTTGAACAAGATATGAAATTATTTGTTTTTACAGGATTACACCTCAGTGGCCTATTGAGCAGAGCCAAAATCCGAGACCTTTCTGCGCATCTACACATTCTTAACTAGGAAATACACCACACATGAATTTGACCTTTCTGCGCATCTACACCACACATGAATTTGAAACTCAAAGGGTATAGAAGGAGTTGGCACCCAAAAGCCAAAACTACGCAATATTAAATTACTGCAAGTTCACCAAGTTTTACCCCGGTAAAGGGGCCCCTTTATGCAGGAGGTCATAAAACCCATTTTATATTTGTTGTGCCTTGAGTCCATAATTTACCATACCAAATGTGAATCGTTACCATTCACATTTGGGCAAAACAGGCATTTTTTTGTGATTTTTGACCCGATTACACCCCAGGGAGCTGCAGTCAGCTGAGCAAAAATCTGAAACATATTTTAATTAAGAAATACAAGGTGTTCAATTTATAACATGAAACTTCCATTTTGTAACTGAATTAAATATCTTGACATTCTCCCAGAGTATATTCATTTAAATGTCAAGTCTAATGATTCCTTCGATATAAGACATTATGACATGACCTATGGCTGCCCCCATTGAAAACAATCAGTGAAAAACGTAATAATGGAGTCCGATAAGGAAAATTTAACATGGGTAAATACATAAATCAATATGCACATCTTGATATCATAGGTAAACATCCTATTTTTTTTTTTTTAAACAATCAGTTAAAAATGAAAACCCAGGTGCGTATCTTTACTTGTTGGTCAACATTCCTGTAAAATCTGGGCGACCATGGATTGAATAGTAATTGAAGAGGGCACAACATTAGTTTTTCAACCCCTATTTTGACTAAGTCAAGGGCCATAACTCTGTGGTTCTTGGTCCAAATTAAAAAGGAAAACCCAGGTGTGCATCTTCACTTGCTGGTCAACATTCCTGTAAAGTTTTGCGACCGTGGGTTAAATAGTTATGGAGGATCGCGCGACACAAGTTTTTGGAACAAACGGACGTAAGGGTAAGTGCAAATCTATATGCTCCCCCACAAGACTTAGCGGGGGTATAAAAACGTTTGTCCTTTATAAGTCCATGTAAAACATGTGACCACTGGGGTAGGGTCAAATTACACCCATGGTCTCAATTTGTCTTGTTTTAGATTTCCTTTAAGAAATCAGACTTTATCAATATAATATTTTCCTATATACATTAACTTGTTTACAAGTCCGTTGGCGGGCATTTTATACAGTTTATATTGCTACCATATCATCCCTTATTTGTAGATAGTTTTATCTTTATACGTTTACATTACTTTTAATTACTACTTCATTCCTTCATGATTCATCGTTTTTTGCGGACAATATGACCTATTTATGCGTCGACGTGCCATAAAACACCATTCATTCATTTGGTCTCAATTTGAATGAATGATTGAATGAATGGTGTTTTACGGCACGTCGACACATAAATAGGTCATATTGTGCGCAAAAAAGATAAAAGATGAAGAAATTAAGTACCGTATTCGTCGGCATATACCGCGCATGCGCGTACACCAACTTTGGAAAAAAACTTTTATTATGTATTGTAGCGCATAAAAAACATGTGTTTTCAATATCAGGACAGTAGACCGCCATTTTGAAGCATTGACCAAAGAGGAAATGTAAAACGAATTTTGATTGGCTAAAATCAAGCTGCCTGTTAGATGGTGTTTTTTACTACAGTGTAAATAAACTTGTACTTTTGAGTGTACTTTTGTTGTTTACTCGAGTTTCAATAAAATAACAAGAGCTGTCGGAGAACAGCGCAGCTCGACTATTTGATTTTTCAAATAATAATGAATTATATAGCTAGTATATACCATCAGAAAACAAGGCTAATACAATGTGGGGTGGGGTTGGGGGATGGGCTTGTATAGAAACTCGGGCCGATATAAAATTATGTGTAATTTTATTTTTTTTATGTTTTAATCCAAAATTGCTGTCATTTTAAAGAAATTTTTGGTCGAAAGGCAACTCGGGGAGGGAGCTGATATCTGGCAATTTTTATTGTGGCCTAATTTCATTTTTTTTATTGATATTTCATCTGTGTATCTGAATTTAATCTAAATTGTTTTAGTGTATAAATGATTAGGTTCAAATTAAAATGTTAATACCCAATTAAAATACAAACACTTGGGTTTCGAGTGGGGTGGGTGAGGTGGGAAGGCGTGGCGGGCGAGTGGGGCAACATATATACTTACAAGATGTCAATGACCTTGAAGCTCTACTGATTGATTTTGATTTCAGGAAGTAGTCGCTACAAACTGTTTTTTTTGAAAATCTATTCTTAGCCGTGGTGGCCATCTTGAATTTTCGGCCGACCTGAAATTTTGCTAGGATCAATTAGACATCAAGAGCAACATTCCTGTGAAGTTTCATGAAAATCCGTCAAGTAGTTTCAGAGGAGTAGTCGCTACAAGTTTTCATTATATAACTCTATGTAAACAAAGATGGCCACTGACAGCCATGTTTAACATTGAATCAAAATAATGTTCGACTCGGATAACCATCATGTCATGCTGATCATTTTAGAAAAAGTCCCATATCAATATCTCTTATAGTTTTCAAGAAGTAGTCGCTACAAACTTATTTTTTAAAAATCTATTTTTAGCCATGGTGGCCATCTTGAATTTCCGGCCGACCTGAAATTTTGCTAAGATCAATTAGACATCAAGAGCAACATTCGTGTGAAGTTTCATGAAAATCCGTCAAGTAGTTTCAGAGGAGTAGTCGCTACAAGTTATCATTATATAACTCTTATGTAAACATACATGGCCACTGGCAGCCATGTTTAACGTCGAATCAAAATAATGTTCGAATTAAATAACCATCATGTAATGCTGATCATTTTAGAAAAAGTCCCATATCAATATCACTTATAGTTTTCAAGAAGTAGTCGCTACAAACTTGTATTTTGAAAGTCTATTTTTAGCCATGGCGGCCATCTTGAATTTCCGGCCCACCTGAAATTTTGCAAGGATCAATTAGACATCAAGAGCAACATTCGTGTGAAGTTTCATGAAAATTCCGTCAAGTATTTTCAGAGGAGTAGTCGCTACAAGTTATCATTATATAACTCTATGTAAACAAAGATGGAAACTGGCAGCCATGTTTAACGTCGAATCAAAATAATGTTCGACTCGGATAACCATCATGTCATGCTGATAATTTTAGAAAAAGTCCCATATCAATATCTCTTATAGTTTTCAAGAAGTAGTCGCTACAAACTTATTTTTTAAAAATCTATTTTTAGCCGTGGTGGCCATCTTGAATTTCCGGCCAACCTGAAATTTTGCTAGGATCAATTAGACATCAAGAGCAACATTCCTGTGAAGTTTCATGAAAATCCGTCATTTAGTTTCAGAGGAGTAGTCGCTACAAGTTTTCATTATATAACTCTATGTAAACAAAGATGGCCGCTGGCAGCCATGTTTAACGTCGAATCAAAACGATTTTCAACAAGGACCAACATCATGTCATGCTGATCATTTTAGAAAAAGTCCCATATCAATATCTCTTATAGTTTTCAAGAAGAAGTCGCTACAAACTTATTTTTTAAAAATCTATTTTTAGCCGTGGCGGCCATCTTGAATTTCCGGCCGACCTGAAATTTTGCTAGGATTAATTAGACATCAAGAGCAACATTCCTGTGAATTTTCATGAAAATCCGTCAAGTAGTTACAGAGGAGTAGTCGCTACAAGTTTTTACTATATAACTCTATGTAACCAAAGATGGCCACTGGCAGCCATGTTTAACGTCGAATCAAAATAATTTTCCACAAGGATCAACATCATGTCATGCTGATCATTTTAGAAAAAGTCCCATATCAATATCACTTATAGTTTTCAAGAAGTAGTCGCTACAAACTTATTTTTTAAAAATCTATTTTTAGCTGTGACGGCCATCTTGAATTTCTGGCAGATCTGAAATTTTGCTAGGATCAATTAGACATCAAGAGCAACATTCCTGTAAAGTTTCATGACAATCCATCAAGTAGTTTCAGAGGAGTAGTCGCTACAAGTTTTTACTATATAACTCTATGTAAACAAAGATCATGTCATGCTGATCATTTTAGAAAAAGTCCCATATCAATATCACTCATAGTTTTCAAGAAGTAGTCGCTACAAACTTGTATTTTAAAACAACTAGACTTTATGGGCAACATTTCTGTAAAGTTTCATTAATATCCATCCAGTAGTTTCAGGAGTTGTCGCTAAAAATAAAAGTTTACGGACAGACAGACGGACAGACGGATCTCTGATCTCTGATCAGTAGAGCTAAAAACTAAGAGCGGGCCTCAATTTATATACCGGAGTTGATCAGCCATGAAGCGTGCTGGCTGTAAATATTCAAGCTTCCCATGCTTTTTCAATGACCAAGTAGCGTTGGGAAATGTGTCTTTAATGTTCTAGGAGGATAGACTCCAATACATGGGACCGCATGTATAAGAACATAATTATTTTGTGTTTGTTTTATAAGCTCAAAGTAACAGTGTCCCTTTAAATAGAAGAATTATTTTAGCAAACTTGGTTGTTTTGGACTGTTCGTCCACATTAAACATTTTAAGTGCTAAACCTTTAAATATAAAATTGTCTTTATTGTCATTGTCACTGAATCATTAGTCATTAATTTTTTATTTATTTTTTTATTTTTTCTGCAATTAAGTGAGGAAGTGTCGATTCTTACGGATGGTGGGAGGTGTACAGTACTTGTTCTACCCAGAAAAAATGGGTGGTCTGCCTCGGACACAAAAAATCGAACGTCATATATAACCTTACATGTGTTGAAAATGATGTAAAATACCATACAAACAAACACATTTTATTTATTTCCAGAATCTTTACCCATTTTGGATATCGAGGGGTCAGTGCAAAACTATTGTAACTACATATGAATAAAGAATCAGATACAATAGCTCTGCACTGAACCCTCGATATATAGCAATGAAAAAGTCCAGGTGTTTACATTTTAATCTGCACAGTTTATCAGTGGCTGTCAAGTGAAGTGTATATGGTTCTGTATAATTGCTTCAATTACCAGCTTGTCAAATTTCATTGTTTTTTAATCTAAGCATATCAGAAAATATCTGCATATTATAATTAATGTACTGTTCACTGCTACTATGGGTGTTTCAGTGGCTGGAAGTTATTAAAACAAGAGGCCCAAGAGGGCCTGTGGACGCTCTACTGGCTTACATGGCTCTTATAACATCAATGAAGCGAGTGACTGCCATTTACGTTTTTTTTTGAAAGTTTCGGGCAAAAAACAGCTTTTTAACTAAATCAACTTATGGAATTGTTTTTGATATATGAACCAACTTAATGCCGGTATCATACGACAACTGCATTGACTTTAATATCAACAATTGCCGCAATGTTATGGGCCGCTAACCTCTCAAATTATTATCTACTTTCGCCTAGGAGTCCAATACTCCACGGCGAGAATAAACTCTGTCTCTAGTTCATCTACTGTCATGTGTCTTTTGTATGTATAGTAAGTCTCAGTTGCGCATTTGATGGTATAATACCATTTACAATTTGACATTTTATAACTTTTAATGTTAGACAAAAATAATATCATATAAACTCTGTCTTTTTATTTTAATGGATATAATTAGAATTACGAAACCATGTGTAATGGGCATATCTTTATTTCATTTAAAAAATATACGCATATATCGTGGTTACATCAAATATTGACTGTATACAAACTATATATATTACATATAAAATAACAGATATACTTTATTAGCTTATCTGTTTGAACCATTTGAAACAAATATAATCTATCAAGTTTGAGCGCTCAACTTAAAATAGAACTTATTACATTTGTCGTTTCAGTTTGTAGGTGACAATATTATCAAAGCAAGTTTTTGAAAAGGAAGACTCTAGCTAGCGTTAGCTAAACTCCTTAGAATATATAAATTCTGTTAGACTCATTTAATTAGCATTGATATCCTTGGGAAATATCACTGGCAGTTTAAAGCTTTAGTTCGACGTCGAAACCCTCACTGCTCATGCTAATTTACAATTATAAAAATGTTATCATAGTGAAAAACTGAAACGTCGGTTATAGTGAGTGACATATCATACATATATATAAATATATAAAATATACAATCATATAGTTCTAAACAAGAAAGGGTAGAGATATCATATATAAATAAATGCAATTTAAAAAAGATGATATATTCTAAATGCAAATAAAAACAATGATATATCTTCTAAAGCTGGCGATTCAAAAGTTTTATACGTGTACTCTGCCTTTTATTGATTTATTTTAGAGAATTTAGAGAATTGTTGGGTTTCTGAAATCCGGTTATGTCACGAATGTCGTAACAAATAATAAATAAATCTGAAGTTATAAAAGCTGTAAAAATTGATAAATCTGAAGATATGAAATTATCCTTACCTTTATAAAGCTGATAAACATGTTGTTTATCTTTCAAGTTATAATCTCAATTATTTTCACTTTTATGTCCAGAATATCATACACGTCTAAACGGTTAGGCACGTGAGCGGAGAATGACAAAACGTTTTTACATATTATCTTTGAATGGTGTGAACCGAACGCACGGGACATCCATTATTTTTTGAAAAAATTCAATTTAATCATGTTATTTATTCCGTTTATTTGTTAGCGCACTTGGTTGTAAGACATTGTCTTAAGATATAATGAGTGTTTTTTTATTTATAAAATTGCAATTTATTCCGTATATCCGTGACACACTCAGCTGGCGCATAAAGTACGGATGAAGCTAGAGTGTAATAAAAATGCAATGTATATGTGTCTATGATGCATCACGCATTTGTTATGTGTCACTGTTATGTGTTACAGTTATGTGTCACTGTTATGTGTTACAGTTATGTGTTTACAGCGCAGGTCATGTGGCACATAATATTATGATAAATATTTGTGTCTAATGATGTATCACGCATGTGTTATGAGTTACTGTTATGTGTTACAATTATGTGTCTACAGTTGTATGTTACAAGTATGTGTTTACAGCGCAGGTCATGTTGCACATAATATCATGAAAAATATATGTGTCTATGATGCATCACGCATGTAAGCTAAATACATTATTAAACACATTATTAAACTATTTACTCTTTCTGAAATTTCATGACCTATCATGTCACTATACCATTTCTTGATGTGACGTAACATATCATAAATAAGTACGCCTTATCTCTGGTTTGCAACAGCTTTATTCTGTTCATCTAGAAATTATCTTAACTTGGATGACTTTGTTTAACATTAATATCAGGACGATCTGACGCATCATGCTATAAACACATGTACGCCTTATGCCAGTTGTTATGTAATAATGCTATTTCTAATATAAAACAAAATGTATGGTGTACTGTATAAGCTATCAAAATACTTACTTTTTCTTAAATGTCATACCTATCATGTTACAATACCATTTATTTGATGTGACGTAGCATTGTAATCAAGTACGCCTTATCTCTGGTTTGCAACAAAACTATTATGTTAATTAGAAAAGTGTCATACCTATCATGTTACAATACCTTTTATTTGATGTGACGTAGAATTGTAATCAAGTACGCCTTATCTCTGGTTTGCAACAAAACTATTATGTTAATTAGAAAAGTGTCATACCTATCATGTTACAATACCATTTATTTGATGTGACGTAGCATTGTAATCAAGTACGCCTTATCTCTGGTTTGCAACAAAAATATTATGTTAATTAGAAAAATGTCATACCTATTATGTCACAATACCATTTATTTGATGTGACGTAGCGTTGTAATCAAGTACGCCTTATCTCTGGTTTGCAACAAAACTATTATGTTAATTAGAAAAGTGTCATACCTATCATGTTACAATACCTTTTATTTGATGTGACGTAGCATTGTAATCAAGTACGCCTTATCTCTGGTTTGCAACAAAACTATTATGTTAATTAGAAAAGTGTCATACCTATCATGTTACAATACCATTTATTTGATGTGACGTAGCATTGTAATCAAGTACGCCTTATCTCTGGTTTGCAACAAAACTATTATGTTAATTAGAAAAGTGTCATACCTATCATGTTACAATACCATTTATTTGATGTGACGTAGCATTGTAATCAAGTACGCCTTATCTCTGGTTTGCAACAAAACTATTATGTTAATTAGAAAAAAGTCATACCTATTATGTCACAATACCATTTATTTGATGTGACGTAGAATTGTAATCAAGTACGCCTTATCTCTGGTTTGCAACAAAACTATTATGTTAATTAGAAATAAACAATGTTTGTATTTCATGCTATAAATGTTTCTAATCTGTCTTAACCTGCTTGACTTACATGATAAATATATATGTCTGTGCTGCATCACGCATGTGTTATGTGTTACTGTTATGTTTTTACATCGCAGGTCATGTGGCACATAATATTATGATAAATATTTGTGTCTATGATGCATCACGCATGTTTTATGTGTTATTGTTATGTGTTACAGCTATGTGTTTATAGCGCAGGTCATGTGGCACATAATATTATGATGAATATTTGTGTCTATGATGCATCACGCATGTAAGCTAAATACATTTATCTATCTCTAATTTTCTTTTGTAAGAGATGTCTATAATGGTTTGTTTACATTGTTCTATTTTGTTTATGTGTAAAACGTATTATTTGTTAAAACTGTGAAAATCATAGGAGAGATCATTTATCATTTTTGTATCACCATTCTTATAAACAAATATAGAATCATGGTTTATTGCTTCGTGCATTAATCTTCCATAATGTATATTTGCTATTCGTCTGGCGCTTCTATATTCTTTAAAGGCGCTCGTACACGTATATATATCTTTTGATGTCTTTTAATTATAATTATTTCAAAGTTGTTAAAATGCTAATATTTCAGAGAGTCTTATACTGTATATAGCGTTTTATAAGAAGATAATATATGTATGAGTATATATACATATATGCTTATTTCTTTGTTATATAGCGTTTTTATATATATTTAATTATTATTATGACTATACCTTGCGTAAAGGTGTATATCGTAGTAACAAAGGAGTATCTATGTTTTTATCGCGAGTTATTCGATGTCGAAGCTGCTATCATCAATTGACCATATATCTTGTCTGCCAGAGCCGTGAACTTTATAATGTTCTGTAATGGCGGTGTTATATTCCCCAAACGGTCGTAACCTGGATGACACGTGATTGTTGAAGTTTTTTTATCGTGGTAATGATATGGCAATTTAATATTTTGTATTATATTCTACAAAATGTTTACTAAGATATGCTTTGTTACATAAAACACTTTATTATTATTAATATTAATATTTGAAAGAGTATATACTCTTGTCTTTTTTTATATCCAGAATGATTAGCGCTTTTTTATGTTGTGTCTCTGTTGATCTTTTTTGATCGTTTACCTGTGGAAGATACAGTATTACGTTGTATGTTTGACCTAGTGGAACTGTGATTATAACAAAATGTCATGTATATACATGCGTACATGCATATATACGTTAAAATTATCCTCATGCATGCCGACATATATATATATATTCATATATAAAAGGGTTATATTGCTACGCGCGAGACATTTGAATTAGCGTTTTTTTATTTTTTACCGTCTATACTTAAAATGAAAATAAAGATATATATGACATTTATCGTGAGATGTAACCATGATACGCGGTTTTTTATATGTCTTGAATTTCTGGCCGACCTGAAAATTTGCTAGGATCAATTAGACATTAAGAGCAACATTCTTGTGAAGTTTCATGAAAATCCGTCAAGTAGTTTCAGAGTAGTCGCTACAAGTTTTCATTATACAACTCTATGTAACAAAGATGGCCGCTGGTAGCCATGTTTAACGTCAAATCAAAACGATTTTCGACAAGGACCAACATCATGTCATACTGATCATTTTAGAAAAAGTCCCATATCAATATATCTTATAGTTTTGAAGAAGTAGTCGCTACAAACTTATTTATTTTATATCTATTTTTAGCTGTGGCGGCCATCTTGAATTTCCGGCCGACCTGAACTTTTTCTAGGATCAACTAGACATCAAGAGCAACATTCCTGTGAAGTTTCATGAACATCCGTCAAGTAGTTTCAGAGAAGTAGTCGCTACAAGTTTTTACTATATAACTTTATGTAACCAAAGATGGCCACTGGCAGCCATGTTTAACGTCGAATCAAAATAATTTTCCACAAGGATCAACATCATGTCATGCTGATCATTTTAGAAAAAGTCCCATATCAATATCACTTATAGTTTTCAAGAAGTAGTCGCTACAAACTTATTTTTAAAAATCTATTTTTAGCTGTGACGGCCATCTTGAATTTCTGGCAGATCTGAAATTTTGCTAGGATCAATTAGACATCAAGAGCAACATTCCTGTAAAGTTTCATGAAAATCCGCCAAGTAGTTTCAGAGGAGTAGTCGCTACAAGTTTTTACTATATAACTCTATGTAAACAAAGATGGCCGCTGGCAGCCATGTTTAACGTTGAATCAAAACGATTTTTGACAAGGATCAACATCATGTCATGCTGATCATTTTAGAAAAAGTCCCATATCAATATCACTTATAGTTTTCAAGAAGTAGTCGCTACAAACTTGTATTTTAAAACTCTATTTTTAGCTTTGGCGGCCATCTTGGATTTCACATCAACATGAATTTTTGCTAGGATCAACTAGACTTTATGGGCAACATTTCTGTAAAGTTTCATGAATATCCATCCAGTAGTTTCAGAGAAGTTGTCGCTACAAATAAAAGTTTACGGACGGACGGACAGACAGACGGACGCCGCACCACGGCATAAGCTCTAAAAACGAAAAAAAAGAGAACAGCTAATTTTTCATTTAACACATACTGGTTGCAATAATCCAAATCCGAAATATCCGACTAAGAAGAAAGAAGAAGAAGAAAAAGAAAAAAAAGAAGAAGAAGATAATGAAGAAGAAGAAGAAGTGGAAGAAAAAGAAGAAGCAGAAGAAAAAGAAGAAGAAAAAGAAAGAAAAAGAAGAACAAGAAGAACAAGAGGTCAATGACCTTGAAGCTCTACTGATTGATTTTGATTTCAGGAAGTAGTGACTACAAACTAGATTTTTGAAAATCTATTTTTAGCCGTGGCGGCCATCTTGATTTTCCGGCCGACCTGAAATTTTGCTAGGATCAATAAGACATCAAGAGCAACATTCCTGTGAAGTTTTATGAAAATCCGCAAAGTAGTTTCAGAGGAGTAGTCGCTACAAGTTTTCATTATATAACTCTTTGTAAACAAAGATGGCCACTGGCAGCCATGTTTAACGTCGAATCAAAACGATTTTCGACAAGGACCAACATCATGTCATGCTGATCATTTTAAAAAAAAGTCCCATGTCAATATCACTTATAGTTTTCAAGAAGTAGTCGCTACAAACTTGTATTTTGAAAATCTATTTTAGCCATGGCGGCCATCTTGAATTTCCGGCCGACCTGAAATTTTGCTAGGATCAATTAGACATCAAGAGCAACATTTCTGTGAAGTTTCATGAAAATCCGTCCAGTAGTTTCAGAGGAGTAGTCGCTACAAGTTTTCATTATATAACTCTATGTAAACAAAGATGGCCACTGGCAGCCATGTTTAATGTCGAATCAAAATAATGTTCGACTCGGATAACCATCATGTCATGCTGATCATTTTAGAAAAAGTCCCATATCAATATCACTTATAGTTTTCAAGAAGTAGTCGCTACAAACTTATTTTTTAACAAGAGGTCAATGACCTTGAAGCTCTACTGATTGATTTTGATTTCAGGAAGTAGTCGCTACAGACTTGTTTTTTGAAAATCTATTTTTAACCGTGGCGGCCATCTTGAATTTCAGGCCGACCTGAAATTTTGCTAGGATCAATTAGACATCAAGAGCAACATTCCTGTGAAGTTTCATGAAAATCCGTCAAGTAGTTTCAGAGGAGTAGTCGCTACAAGTTTTCATTATATAACTCTATGTAAACAAAGATGGCCACTGGTAGCCATGTTTAACATCAAATCAAAACAATTTTCAACAAGGACCAACATCATGTCATACTAATCATTTTAGAAAAAGTCCCATATCAATATCTCTTATAGTTTTGAAGAAGTAGTCGCTACAAACTTATTTATTTTAAATCTATTTTTAGCTGTGGCGGCCATCTTGAATTTCCGGCAGACCTGAAATTTTTCTAGGATCAACTAGACATCAAGATCAACATTCCTGTGAAGTTTCATGAACATCCGTCAAGTAGTTTCAGAGGAGTAGTCGCTACAAGTTTTTACTATATAACTCTGTGTAACCAAAGATGGCCACTGGCAGCCATGTTTAACGTCGAATCAAAATAATTTTCCACAAGGATCAACATCATGTCATGCTGATCATTTTAGAAAAAGTCCCATATCAATATCACTTATAGTTTTCAAGAAGTAGTCGCTACAAACTTGTATTTTGAAAATTTATTTTTAGCCGTGGCGGCCATCTTGAATTTCCGGCCGACCTGAAATTTTGCTAGGATCATTTAGACATCAAGAGCAACATTCCTGTGAAGTTTCATGAAAATCCGTCAAGTAGTTTCAGAGGAGTAGTCGCTACAAGTTTTCATTATATAACTCTATGTAAACAAAGATGGCCGCTGGCAGCCATGTTTAACGTCAAATCAAAACGATTTTCGACAAGGACCAACATCATGTCATGCTGATCATTTTAGAAAAAGTCCCATATCAATATCACTTATAGTTTTCAAGAAGTAGTCGCTACAAACTTGAATTTAAAAAATCTATTTTTAGCTTTGGCGGCCATCTTGGAATTCACATCAACATGAATTTTTGCTAGGATCAACTAGACTTCATGGGCAACATTTCTGTAAAGTTTTATGAATATCCATCCAGTAGTTTCAGAGGAGTAGTCGCTACAAATAAAAGTTAACGGACGGACAGACGGACGGACGGACGCCGCACCACGGCATAAGCTCTGCTGATCTCTGATCAGTAGAGCTAAAAATCTATTTTTAACTGTGGCAGCCATCTTGAATTTCTGGCCGATCTGAAATTTTGCTAGGATCAATTAGACATTAAGAGCAACATTCCTGTAAAGTTTCATGAAAATCCGCCAAGTAGTTTCAGAGGAGTAGTCGCTACAAGTTTTTACTATATAACTCTCTGTAAACAAAGATGGCCGCTGGCAGCCACGTTTGACGTCGAATTAAAACGATTTTTGATAAGGACCAACATCATGTCATGCTGATCATTTTAGAAAAAGTCCCATATCAATATCACTTATAGTTTTCAAGAAGTAGTCGCTACAAACTTCTATTTAGAAAATTTATTTTTAGCCTTGGTGGCCATCTTGAATTTCCGGCCGACCTGAAATTTTGCTAGGATCATTTAGACATCAAGAGCAACATTCCTGTGAAGATTCATGAAAATCTGTCAAGTAATTTCAGAGGAGTAGTCGCTACAAGTTTTCATTATATAACTCTATGTAAACAAAGATGGCCGCTGGCAGCCATGTTTAACGTCAAATCAAAACGATTTTCGACAAGGACCAACATCAAGTCATGCTGATCATTTTAGAAAACGTCCCATATCAATATCACTTATAGTTTTCAAGAAGTAGTCGCTACAAACTTGAATTTAAAAAATCTATTTTTAGCTTTGGCGGCCATCTTGGATTTCACATCAACATGAATTTTTGCTAGGATCAACTAGACTTCATGGGCAACATTTCTGTAAAGTTTAATGAATATCCATCCAGTAGTTTCAGAGGAGTAGTCGCTACAAATAAAAGTTAACGGACGGACAGACGGACGGCCGGACGCCGCACCACGGCATAAGCTCTGCTGATCTCTGATCAGTAGAGCTAAAAAGAAGAAGAAGAAGAGCTTCTGTAATATTTGCACATTTCTTTTTAATATGCAAACATGAAAACTTAAATAATAATTGTGAAAAAAACAAACAGTGAAAAATACAAAGCATGTTACATGTACATATTGCATGTGCTCGTAATTTAAAACATAAAACACTAAGTGTGATATAATAGTGAGAACCGACGTCTGCTTTTATGTGTTATATCATACTAAAGTAAATAACATGTTATGTTAGCATACCATATCCATTACTAATACAACAATTTAACGTTATTTTTTTTGTTGTGGAAAGTTGATAATATACATTTTTATGCACTTATTATGTTATATACCACATCAAAAAGCAATCTCATATCATATCACTTAAATGAATCACGTTCTGACATTATGCTTTATTATTGTAGAAAAGTGACAATATATGCTTTAGTTCGCAATGCAAAACTAGCAGAATATTTTTTCTATAATCTGATTCATTAAA
>JAWPHD010013152.1:0-70533 GCA_037043455.1 Cyrtodaria siliqua
TGCCATAACCCATCACTTACGGAAGACATAGCTCTGATATTGCCATGACCCATCACCTACTGATAACATAGCTTTGAAATTGCAATAAACAATCACATACTGAATATATAGCTTTGATATTGCTATAACCCATCACATACTTACTGAATATATAGATCTGATAGTGCCATTAGTCATCACATATGGACGATATAGCTCTGATATTGCCATAACCAATCACTTACTGAAGATAGTGCTCTGATACTGCCATAACCCATCACAAACTTACTGAAGATATAGCACAGATATTAGCATAACCTATCACATACTTAATATATAGCTCTGATATTGCCATAACCCATCACATACTGAAGGTATTGCTTTGATATTGCCATAACCCATCACATACTGAAGGTATTGCTCTGATATTGCCATAACCCATCTCATACTTACTGAAGATATAGCACAGATATTAGCATAACCCAACACATACTTAATATATAGCTCTGATATTGCCATAACTCATCACATACTGAAGGTATTGCTTTGATATTGCCTTAACCCATCACATACTGAATGGTATTGCTCTGATATTGCCATAACCCATCTCATACTTACTGAAAATATAGCACTAGTATTGACATAACCCATCACATACTAAATATATAGTTCTGATATTGCCATAACCCTGCACATACTAAAGATATAGTTCTGATACTGCTACAACCCATCACATACTGAAGATATAGCTCTAATATTACCATAAACCATCACTTACTTACTAAATATGTATCACTGACACTGCCATAACCCCTCCTTTACTGAAGGTATTGCTCTGATAATACCATAATCCATCATTTATTAAAGATATAGCACTGATACTGCCATAAGCTATCATGTACCCAAGACAAGGCTCTGATACTGCCATAACCCATCATTTACTGAAGATATAGATCTGATATTGCTATAACATAATCCTTTACTGAAGATAAGGCTCTGATACTAACACAGTCCATCATTTACTGAAGATATAGCACTTATACTGCCGTAACCTACCACTTAAAGAAGATAAGGCACTGATACTGCCATAACCCATCACATACTTACTAAAGATATAGCTGCTCTGATATTGCCATAACCCATCTCATACTTACTGAAGATATAGCACTAATATTGCCATAACCCATCACATACTAAGGATATAGTTCTGATACTGCTAGAACCCATCACATACTTAAGATATAGCTCTGTTATTTCCATAACCCATCACATACTGAAGGTATTGCTCTGATATTGCCATAACCCATCTCATACTTACTGAAGATATAGCACTAATATTGCCATAACCCATCACATACTAAGGATAAAGTTCTGATATGGCCATAACCTGCCACATACTTACTGAATATATAGTTCTGATACTGCGATAAGACATCACATACTGACCTAAGATATAGCACTGATATTGATACAACCCATCACAAACTGAAGATATTGCTCTAATATTACCATAATCCATCACATACTTACTAAAGATGTAGCACTGATACTGCCATAACCCATTCTTTACTAAGGATATTGCTCTGATAATACCATCACCCATCATTTACTGAAGATATAGCACTGATACTGCCGTAACCTATCATTTAACAAAGATAAGGCTCTGATACTGCCATAACCATCATTACTGAAGATATAGATCTGATATTTCCATAACCACCACATACTTACTGAAGATACAGCTCTGATATTGCCATAACCCATCCGCTTATCAAAAGAGGTTATGAATATATCATTTTTATCGCAATGCGTGTTTAGTGTTGGACCCATTTACAGTTTGTCACTATGCTTTCCCCTTTGATGTGCGATGACCGGACATATCTGACGTCTACCTAAAACCTGAGAGAACGGTGCAAAGGCCAACAGAGCTTTGGCCAATAAAGCTTATGGGATGACGTGTTGTCCGTCCATCCGTCCATTAACTTTTTGCCTCGTTAACACGATAGGGCCTTTATTTTTCGTTTGATCTTTTTCATCTTTACCAGATTGATGATATCAATGAAACCTCGGACAAGTTCGAAACCAGCCAGTTCGTACCAGTAACAGCGGAGTTGTGGCCCTTGATTTAGTTAAACTTGCTATATTTTGCCCCGGTTAACACGATAAGGCCTTTTTTTCATCCGATCTTTGCCAAACTCTACCAGATTGTTTATATTAATGAAAGCTCTTACGAGTTAGGAAATTAGCCAGATTGGACCATTTACACCGGAGTTATGGCCCTTGATTTTATGCAATATGCTATAATTTGGTCTCGTTAACACAATATTGCCTTCATTTTCTTTATCGGATCCAAACTTTACCACATTGTTGATATCAATGAAAGCTTGGACGAGTTCGAAAACCAGCCAGATTTGTCCAATAAAGCCGGAGTTATGGCCCTTGATTTTTGTCTTGCCCACGATAGTGGGTAGCGAGACATAGCAGTCACTTTCTCCGGCGGCGTCGTCCGCATTTTAAATCAACTATATAACAACAACCACTGCTCGATTTTTTCTGCTGCAAATGTGTCAGATTCTTTGATTGTTAAGGGACATCACGTAATGCAAAAATCGCACACACCAAAGACAATGTCATATTTTGCGTTATTTCCCCAAAACTTAACCTTGGTTAGGTAACTTAACATTGGTTAGGTAACTTAACCTTGGTTAGGTAACTTAACATCAGTTAACTGTATGTGATAGCCTCACTTTATGTCTTTGAAATTGGTCATGTGTATTGTTGGCATTGGTGCACATCGCTGAACGACAAAAACATACCAAGGTCAAGGTCATATGTTGCGGTATTTGTCCTAAACATCACTTTAGTTTAGGTATTAAAGTTAACCTCAGTTAACTCTTTCTGATAACTTTCATCTCTTTATTTGATACTTGGTCATAGTATTGTTGGCATTAGTGCAAATCACTGAACGTCAAAAATTACCATGGTCAAGGTCATATTTGCTTTATTTTTCCTAACAGCACTTTGGTTAGTTCAGTTAGCCTCAGTTAACTTTTTCCGATAACTTCATTCCATTTTACCTTCCTCTAACTTTCATATTTCATCGACTTTGTTGTTTTTACATATTCCTACCATTTCATATACGGTTTTCCGAAGTGGGCGAGACAGCCTCAGACCGAGGTCTTGTTTAAATATGCATGTGCTATATTGGGAACTTGGGTCAAACTCGTGGTTTCCGCTCAATCGCTCAATAACTTCTGTTAGGAATGCGTTATTGCGATGAAACTTGCAGGGTAGGTAGCTTATATGGAAAGGAAGGTTATGATTGCATTTGAGGGCCACTGGGGTCAAGGTCAAGGTCACTGTTACTAAAAACACAAAAACGGGGTTTTGCTCAATAACTTGTTGGTCGTATTATTTTTAGATTTACTATAAGCTCATGGTCCTTTTCCAAGTTTGTTCAAATGGCGACCAGCCTGGGGTCACATATGGCCCCGCCCCAGGGGTCACATGTTTTGCATACACTTGTATTGGGAAAAACTTAAACAATCTTCTTCTCAGAAACAGCTTGGTCAATTTTGAACAGCTTCACATGGCTGATCCTTAGATAAATGTTGTTCAACTTCGTTAAAATAAGTTAAATGTGACATCCAAGATGGCCACCATAGAAACATCTTTGAACACTGGGAAGCAAGGGCCGTGTGTTTAAATCCCACTTGAGGTAAACTTTTTTTTTAATTCTTCGTTTTTCTTTTGTTATTTTTTCTAAAGTTTGCATATAATAATTTATGAAAGTGTCTCTTTAAAAAATTAAAGTTCGACGAGTTACAATGAACCTGTTCATATAGGTTTCAACCGGTTCCTAGAGGGCGCTATATACTCGTTTGCACGTGCAAAGCGAGTATACACTGACGTTTACTGAGCAGAAAAGCTTTTCTGTCATTCGAATCCGACAGGCAAACAGTAAAGTCGCTACATCGAGAAGTTCTTAAAACTAGTGAGAATTCGGGATTGTTTCACTTCAAAACTCCCAGCGGGCGGCGGGCCGTTCATACAAGTGAACAACAAACAGACCAGTTCATTTCGTCGGCAAACAACAGCAACCGAACACGATACATGCTTCGGGTGTGGTAACAGCTGCAGGAGGGTTTGTCGGAGGACCGCCACTGCCTCAGGGCTACCGGAATTTAAAGAGAGTCGGACATTAGTGCAAGGAACAGATACAACAATAAATGATAAGTACTTTTTTTAATACTTCGAACGAAGAAAACAGTACAGATATGACATTATTAAACGATCATTCAGAATTTTTTGAAATTCTGGAAATAAATTTATTTCAAAATAACGGAAATGTTATAAATACAGTTAAAGGTAGTTTAGAGCAGCATAACATAGAGGTTTGTGAAAGAATTGGAGCTACCCCCGGCTTTATAGACGCATTAAGAAATAGCTATAAAATCCCCTTTTCCGAGCCGTCTGTTTCTTTTCCTAATAATTATAAGCAGGAAGACTTATAGTCAAAATTTAACTGGGTAAATAAAGTAAGGTACTGATTAAAAGCTTCAGAACAACTTCAAGTTTTGCTGTGTGTCCCTTTAAGGGAGGTGATTAAACTGGAGATCGAATTGTTTAAAATTTGTAATGTTTCTTGACGATGAGTGGGGGACTATCAGTGGTATGCATGAAAGATTCTGTTTTTGTTGTGAGCAAAAACCGACGAAAGATGAAGAAATTAAGTAGTAATTAAAAATTAATGTAAATATATAAAGATACAACTATTAAAAATAAGGGATGATATGGTAGTAATATAAATTATATATGTAAATCAACAACTGCCCGTCAACGGATAAATAAACAATTAAATATATATAAAAACTCATAAATTATAATAAATCACAATGGGATCCTGTAAACAGTCTGACATGGGTTGGTCTTTGCTTTGAACGTATTGAGTTTAATCTTTCCATACCAGAAAAGACAGTTCAAGACCTGCTACTGACTCTTGATTTAATAATTAATATTCTACCGAATATTAGCGAAACGTACTGGCAGTGTAATTTCAATGATGCCTGTTTTTGACAATATCGCGAGATTTATGACAATGTCATTGCTATTTTGGTAGAATAACGTAGATAATCTGAACATCCGAAAACTAGGTAATGTTTCTCGCTGCCAGACTATAATTTATTCAGATGTTAGCAACAGACCTTGCGGAGCGTCAATTCAATCTTCCTCAAAGCATGGTCAGAAGTAAACGTCTTAAAAAATTATTTTTTCTAATTTCAGAGAAATTTAAGTAGAACAAGAAATATCACTGTAAGTGATAAATGCCCCCGAAGTGTCCTTTGACCTCTAAGTATGGATCCATGGACCTGGATTTTGTGCACGTCACGTCGTTTGGTTGTGGTGAGCACTTGTGCCAAGTTATTTTAAAATCCGTCCATAAATGTCAGAGTTATTGACCGGACACAATTTGACTTTTGACCTCCAAGTGTGACCTTGACCTTGGGGCCATAGACCTGAATTTTGTGCATGACATATCGTCTTGTAGTTGTGAGCACTTGTGCCAAGTTATTTTAAAATACGTCCAGGAATGCCAAAGTTATTGACCGGACATGATTTGACATTTGACCTCTAAGTGTGACCTTGACCTTGGAGCCATGGACCTGGATTTTGTGCGCGACACGTCGTCTTGTTGTGGTGAACACTTGTGCCAAGTTATTTGAAAATCCGTCCATGAATGCCAGACCTTGATCTTAGAGCCACGGACCTGGATTTTCTGCGCCACACGTCTTATTGTGGTGAGCACTTGTGCCAAGTTATTTGAAAATCCATCCAGGAATGCCAGAGTTATTGTATGACACAATTCGACCTTTGACCTCTAAGTGTGACCGTGACCTTGGGGCCACAGACCTGCATTTGGGCTCGACACATCATCTTATTGTGGTGAGCACTTGTGCCAAGTAATTTAAAAATCCGTCCAGGAATGCCAGAGTTATTGACCGGACACGATTTGACATTTGACCTATGTGTGACCTTGACCCTGGAGCCACGGACCTGGATTCTGTGCGCGACACATCATGTTGTTGTGGTGAGCACTTGTGCCAAGTTAATTCAAAATCCGTCAAGAAATGCAAAAGTTATTGACCGGACATGATTTGACCTTTGACCTCTAAGTGTGACCTTGACCTTGGAATGACGGACCTGGATTTTGTGCGTGACATGTCGTCTGGTAGTGCTGAGCACTTGTGCCGATTTTTTTTGAATATCCGTCCAGGAATGCCAGAGTTATTGACTGGACACAATTTGACCTTTGACCTCTAAATGTGACCTTGACCTTGGAGCCATGGTTTTATGCACGACACGTTGTCTAGTTGTGGCGAGCAATTGTGCCAAGTTATTTGAAAATCTGTCCATGAATGGCAGAGTTATTAACCGGACACGAAAGCACTTTGTTTTGACCTTTGACCTCTAAGTGTGACCTTGACCTTGGAGCCACATAGAATGTATTTATTTTGCATTGTATCAATCCGGTGTCGGGCGGTCACAGTCATTATTTTGTCATGTTATGGATCCGGCGTCAGGCCGACGTATAATGTATTTATTTTGTATTGTATCGATCCGGTGTCGGGTGGACACAAACCATATTTTGGATCCGGCGTCGGGTCGACGCAGAAAGTATCTATGCTATATTGAATCGATCCGATGCCGGGCGGGCACACATTTTTTTGGGGTATGCGTTGACCTGACGCAGAATGTATTTACGTTATATTGTATCGATCCGGTGCCGGGCGGGCACAAACAAATTATTTTTGGATCCGGCGTCGGGCCGACGCAAAACACATGTTAAAGTTATATCTCACTGATCTGGTGTCGGGAGGACACATCAACTATTTTTGTTATGTAATATGGACCCGGCGTTAGGCCATCTCATTATGTATTTACGTATTACTGAATCGATCCGGTGTCGGTCGGACACAAACCTTTTTGGATTCGGCTTTGGGCCGACGTAGAAAGTATTTATGCTTTAAATACCGTTTATTTGGTATAACGTGCCAGTTATTATAGTTTCAATATATGAAAGGTTCTTGGGTCATAATTTCAGAAATCAAAACAAAAGTTTTGTATTAAGGAAAGGAAATAATATCTCATAGCAAATCAAGGCATTTGGGATCCTTTGTTAAAAAACTCGGGAGATGGAGATCTGAACAGCTTTAAGATGGGTATGTGATGGAAGGCGACGACATAAAAATAATAATTACTCTAAATTTAGGAATTTAGAAAGTTTCTAGATAATGTACACGCTCTTTAAAAATCGAATAAATGTTTGCCTGTGCGAATTAACACCCTTCTATTGTTTGTTATTCTTTTAGAATGCCACATTTATTGGTATAATTTGAAAAACTGAGGTTTTTTAAAATTATTTTGGAGAATAGATCATAAATGTTTTATGTTTGTTTGAACAGAGCGAATTAAAACATAAAATGATTTATGAAAGTGTCTCTTTAATAAAGTTCGACGAGTTACAATGAACCTGTTCATACAGGTTTCAACCGGTTCCTAGAGGGCGCTATATACTCGTTTGCACGTGCAAAGCGAATATACGCTGACGTGTACTGAGCAGAAAAGCTTTTCTGTCATTCGAATCCGACAGGCAAACAGTCAAGTCGCTTTTCCCACCCGCCCGCCCATCTACGTCATTAAGAATTTTAATATAAAGTTACACTAATCGTAGTATTACCATAGACAATGCTTAACGGCACCGACGGGTTAAATATGGCTGAAGTACAGCGGAAAAATATATTTCAAGTAAAACCATATTATGTAGCATGATGAATTATGTAATAACAGTGTGAAAAAGCACAGTGAGACATTATTCAAAGAATTGTTATTAACAATTGTTATTTTTAGTTCTTTTGTAGTACCGTTCTAAGAAGGATGGACATAGGCTGTGAGTTCCGGACAATAAACAGTAAAAACAAGAGCTACAGTGTTTAAACGCGCAGTGTTTCAGCTTCTAGCTCTTAGTGAGAGCTTTATAGCTCTGTGTTCAATTCATATGTTATAAGGTACATTGGACAGGATCTCCAATATTCAAGGAGCAGGAACCGGAATCATCGCCATTGAATTATGTTGTTAATAAATCGAATACATTTTTGCCTGTGCGAATTAACACCCTTCTATTGTTTGTTATTCTTTTAGAATGTAACATTTATTGGCTTTTTAACATTATTTTGGAGAATAGATCATAATTGTTTTATGTTTGTTTGAACAGAGCGAAATAAAACATGAAAAGATTTTGCATGTTTTACATAGACTTATATAGGAAAAACTTAAAAAATCTTCTTTTAAATTGCTAGCACTTGTCAAAAGGTATTTAAAGGAATTTAATGATGAAACCCCTTGATATAAGAGCCATTTTAGCTTGCAGAGCATCCACAGGCCCTTCGTGTTCTCTTGTTCTTTATTATTAATTATCGGTAATCCCTGGTCAAGTTTGCATATTTGAAGTCCCTGGGGTCAAAGATGGCTGCAACCCCTGGGTCTAAAGTTTGTATGTAGAGATTTTGCATGTTCTTACATAGACTTACATAAGGAAATACTTAAAAACATCTTCAATTGCGAGAGAACAATTTTTGGCTTATGCCATGGTCTTTTGTCCGTCGTCAGTTAACTTTTTAATGTCAACACTCTAGCGCCTCCATTTTTCACCCAACCTTACCAATCTTTACCAGGTTAATAATATTAATGAAAGCTCGTACGAGTTTAAAACAACAACCATATCGGACCAGTAACACCGGAGTTATTGCCCTTGAATTAACGAAAATTGTTATATTTTGTCTTGTCACCACCCTGACGCCTCCATTTTGCATCCTACCTTTACCAAACTTTGCCAGATTGTTGATATTGATGAAAGCACGGTCAAGTAATTCAACCAGCCAGTAACACCGAAGTTATGGCCCTTGAATTATTGAAAAATGCGTTAAATATTTTGATTTCAACACTCTATCATCTTCATTTTTCATCCGATTTTTACCAAACTTTACCACATTGTTATGATAATGCCTTCATTTTGCCATAGTTCAACGAAACTTGGCAAGGATGATCAGTATCAAGCCTAATTGTGCATATCATCAACAGGTTCCGGTTGAATGATCTTTTGCAGAGTTATGGCCCTTTAAAGGTTTTATTACACAAACTTTGTCCGGACTAGTTTTCCTGAACCCCTGTCCGGATTTCAGAGAAACGTTGCTGGGATGATCAGTACCAAGCCTAGTTGTGCATATCATCACCGTGTTCTAGTTGAACGATTTTTGACATAGTTATGGCCCTTTACAGGTTTTAATAAACAAACCTTGTCCGGACTAGTTCTGCTGAACTCCTGCCCGAATTTCAACGAAATTGTTAAGGACGATCAGTACCAAACCTAGATGTGCATATCATCACCTTGTTCTAGTTGAAGTAATTTTGGTGGAGTTATGGCCCTTTAAAGGTTTTACTACATAAACTTTGCCAGGACTAGTTCTCCTGAACCTCTAGCCGGGTTTCAAAAAAACGTTGCAGGGATGATCAGTACCAAGTCTAGTTGTACATATCACCACCGTGTTCCGCTTGAACGATTTTTGGCGGAGTTATAGCCCTTTACAGGTTTTAATACACAAACTTTGTCCGGACAAGTGCTGCTGAACACCTGGCCGAATTTCAACGGAACTTGGCAAGGATGATCAGTATCAAGCCTAGTTATGCATATCATCGCTGTGTTCCGGTTGAATAATTTTTGGCGGAGTAATGGTCCTTTAAAGGTTTTAATACACTAACTTTGTACAGACTAGTTCTCCTGATCCCCTGGCTAGTACCAAGCCCAGTTGCGCAAGTCGTTGCCATGTTCCGGTTTAATGATTTTTGACAGAGTTATGGTCCCTTATACACAAACTTTATCCGGACTAGTTTTCCCGAACCTCTGGGTGGATTTCAGTAAAACTTGGCAGTAATGATCAGTACCAAGATTAGTTGCACATGTCGTTGTCTAGTTCCGGTTGAATGATATTGATATTTGGTGGAGTTGTGGCGTTTTAAAACGTTTTAATACACAAAATTTGTCCGGACTAGTTCTCGTCAACCACCATTCGGCTTATCAAACTTTTAATACATAAGCGTTGTCCCGACTACTTCTCCTGATCCGCTTCATATAACTTGGTAAGGATGACATTTAGCCATTACCAAACCTAGTTGCACGTCTTCGTCGTGTTCCAGTTTAATGATTTTTTTGCGGATTTATGGCCCTTTCTCCTGTAGGGGAGACATCTGTGTTTACTTAAAACAACCCCTAGTTCTAATTTAGTATGATTATTTAGAGACTCGAGGCACAACAATTATATCAAATGGTTTTTGACCGCCTGCAAAAAGGGCCCCTCTACAGGCGGTCAAAACCTATTTTATACAATTGTTGTTCCTCGAGTCCCTAAATAATCATAACAGATTAGAACTTGGGCCGTTTGTATACATTGTTAGCATGGTTCAAGGGTTTAAGTTTCTGTTGTGGGTGTCTTTTTGTGCGTTTTTTCAATGTTTTAAAAGAAGTTCTGATGGGAATTTTGACATAAGAGCCGTTTTAGCTAGTAGGGCGTCCACAGGCCCTTATTTGGTCTCTTGTTTCATCATTGCAAAGATCCTCAGGTGATCGATTCAGGGCCACCTTGGCCATATTCAGGGCCACCTTGGCCCCTTTTGTTTATAATGCTAACCCACCTTAATTCCTCCGAAACCTAGGTTTTCTTTTTGTAATTTAAAATCGGGATTTAAGAATTTTATAACAAAAATTGTGTTCTTTCCAGCTGATAAAGTAAAAATTCAGGAGACGTTCTTGACGAAATTTGCAATAACGTCAAGTTTCATCTTTAACTACTTATGAACTTTCAACACTATATACAACCTCACCACACCACCTTATCAAGTCAAACTTATTACTCTCATTCAAAACACTTTGGCTAGAGAGAAAAAAGAGAGACATTTTTGGCCTATAACAAGGTTAAAGCCTTTTCTTTCTTTTTTTACTTGGTTTAGACAATTACACTATGTGGACTTTCCAAGAAATTTGTGAAGCACTCCTTTCACTATTAGATAATATTATATCTTGTCGTCGATTTGTTCTTGTATTGCTATGAAAGAGGTTTCGTGTTAGAGTTTTTCACCATATACTCATGCAGATGTAACTCATGCAGTTAACATGTCAGTATAAATAAAAGTACATCCCATGAAAGGAACTCTCTAACAAAAAAGTTCACATGAATAGAAATTAGGAAACGATCCACATAACACATGTTATTGTAAAACTATATAGAAACATACAATTAGAAACACAGGTCATGGTATAGTATTATAATACCTAAATGCTGTATTTCTATTAGAATAGTATGTTCCGTTTATTATTCTGAAGCTTTTTATTTATAGGAAGAGTGTGCTATGGTTTTCCTCCTAGTTTCCATTGGAAAATCATCAGAGAAACGCTAGTAATTTAAATTAAATATATCGTATTTAATGAGGCAATATCTATATCAATTAACTGATACTCTTTTTCTCTTAAAACAATTTGTCTTTTAACAGGTTGTTTATTCTCGAGTATGAGTGGCCTTAAATAAAGTTAAATACCAAATCACAATAAATACATATTTATAAAATAAACTATACAAGTGTTAACCTCAAGCCTGTATCATATGCGTCGATGCATTTACAGACGTGTGTTTGCGAACTGTACGATATTTAAACAGGGTAGCACCGATCCGCTCGTTACAAGCCCAAAAACAAGACCTCAAACACTCCAAATCAACTGTCTTTCAAAGGCGATAGTTAGGCATTTAATGTTTTATATAGTGTCAATATTCTAACGTGTTTCCAGTGATCATTCGTTTACATTTTATAATATATTGTATATTATCGTATGCTTTGATGAAATGAAACTAAATATGCCATATTTCCTGCATATCCAAGTCATGGCATGCGATTAATGGCATGAACAGAGCCAATCTCAAATGCAACTGGCTGAGTTTAATCATTGGCTGTGTTCAGTAACGATAAATAGTGCATAACATGTTTATTATAATAATGTATTACTTATCTAGAGTTTTTGTGTTGCGTAGACAATATCTTCCAAATGCTCCTCCTACATGCCTTTATTAATTTTAGTCCACTGATCTGAATAAACATTCCGTCTGTTTAGCATTACTTTAACATGACATCCAGTATGTCCTACTGTCAAGAGCTGAACGTAAACCATGTATCCCATTTCGCACAAATCGTATACGATACACTCAGCCGTCCGTTGTTGACAACCACTTCCCACTGTTATAATTAGCTGACATCCTCTTAAATGACTTGCAGCTTCCTTGATGGTAAATACGAACTCTTCAGACTTTGTTTGCTCTATAATCATTTGCATAATTTGATCTTTAGCGTCGTTGTAAAATTCTTTTCCGACATTGTTCATACTGGTCTAACTTCTCCAATAATGTTTGTATATTAAGTTTTTTTTGCCAGGTCATATGTTTCAAGTGCTTTGTTTGATGGTGGAAGGGATCCAAATCTCAGAAAATTCAATATATACTTGAACATGTTTCCATCACAATCAATAAAACAACGGCCATCCTTATCCTTCACTAATGGACGTGTCCAATTGAACATGGTGGCCAACCTGCTGGCTGGGTTTTAGAAAAGGGATTCGAGTGAAGTTGCATAATAACTTCCTCCCACATTCAGTTGCACGATGCCAGAATTCTGGAAAGATACAATATGGCATACATCATCCCAAATGAACATTACGGCATATAAAATCAATACAAATCAAAAGCAGACCAAAAGGGAAATGGAAGACATGATGGAAATATACTGTACACATTCTGAGAATAAACTTAAAATAGTTCAGCAAAGACGTACTTTCTAATATGGAAAGACTGACATGGTATATAACTGGTAAAACAGAGAAAGAAAAACAAGACCAAATCAATTCGCGATTTATATCAAAACAAGATTTCCCAGGGGATACTCTTATCATAGTTTTAGTACAACAGCTCATTAGTTACATGTAATACATTAGAGTTACATGTTATACACTAGAGTTACATGTAATACATTAGAGTTACATGTAATACATTAGAGTAACATGTTATACACTAGAGTTACATGTAATACACTAGAGTTACATGTAATACATTAGAGTTACATGTAATACATTAGAGTTACATGTAATACATTAGAGTTACATGTAATACATTAGAGTTACATGTTATACACTAGAGTTACATACATTAGAGTTATATGTTATACACTAGAGTTACATGTAATACATTACAGTTGCATGTTATACTATACAACCAGGACCCATTTATATTCGTATATCTACAGTCCCTGATACAACATAGCAAAACTAGTTGATTTAGCCCTTAAAAAACACAAATGCCAAAAACAGCTTGAACTATTTATACACTTCAAACAGAGATACTAAATGTACCAATTCTCTCTAGCTTCTAAAACTCGGACCCCAATAATAGGGAAAATGATAATGTTAAAAAAAGTACAAGATTATGTAGAAACAAGATATGATGAGAGAAGCATACCCTGCTACGACATTCACGGACTCGTTTCGCCATTTAACAGCTTAGCACACACGTTTATCCATATATACTGAGCAAAAATGCAAAAATAAAACGTACCCCTTATTCTTTCCCTTCTTATATAGAATGCAAAACAGGAAATAAACAATGGCGTGCAAAGAATAATTAGATAGACCACCATTACTAGTCCAAACATAATATATTTTTGGAAAGTTTAATACACAAGGGAGTTATCTTTATTTTTCTTAAACCATGCATATTTGGTAACAACACATTCAGTCTACGAAAATTGCCTAAATGTTTCAATGACAATATTGTCTATATGTTACCAAAAAAAGAATCACACAAAACACAACACAGGTTGTGTACATAGCAGCTTTTGCTCATCAGAAATCATCAAATCACCTGCCTTTAAAGTTTCCATAGCATCCATAAAAGAGTATTGATTGGCAAAATTTGAAACTGTTTAATGGAATATTTAGTACTCAGTGAAGGGTGCTTATAAAAATCAAAATCTATTTAATTAAAGCGCCGATTGAGCTGTCCTAAGCCCTCAAAAACTGGCCTATGGGAGTACCATCAAAAAGGGGATACTTTTTATTTTTGCTCAGTATATATATGGTCCGGCCAAAAGTGAGCATATGATCTTTATGGGTACACATTTTCAGCTTACTATTATAACACAACGACAACCACATAAGTTTCAGAAGAGAATATGATGTAAATATCACATCCTCTTGAGGGTGCCCGTGGATATTATCAACCCGAGAATGTAATGTCGACCGATGCGATAGCCGAGGTCGACATTATCATTTCGAGGGTTGATAATATCTACTGGCACCCTCAAGAGGATGTGATATTTATTTTATTATACCGAACTCATACTCCTAATATACTTATATACTCGATAATGAAGAAAAAAATGATGTTGTTGTTGAAAAAATCTATTTTTAGAACTGAGCTTTTCAACAAGCTAGTGTGCTGATATTTTGCGCTTTTCTGTTCAAAAACCTTGACATGCCTGACATATTGATTACAATTACCATGTAATACGATGTGCTAGAAGTACACATCACCACAGAAATACAATTGTTCACGTGTGCGTTAGAGTGTACATTATAACACATATAAACTGTTCACTGTTACCATGTGTAATTATTAAGATTGCGTTATCAAAGTGAAAAATGTAAAGGAATAATATAAACCAATGAAAATTAAAAAAAAAAGAAAGAAAAAAAGGGAAATGATCAGGCTTGAACCCTACCTACCTGGGCACTAACACAGCGCCTCGACCAACTGCACTATTGAGGCTTCTGAATGCTTCGTTGCTAATATACATATAATATTAATGATTACATGCTACTGGTTTACGAACACGTCATTTCAGCAAGTGAAATGGTAACCTTTCAACATTACAATATATGTGTTTGTACCATTCAAGTTTTTCAGACGAGTTCTCTAGGTATTCAAGTTGTAAAGCATGTTTATTGCCACTTACATGAGTCGCAGTCTGTTAACCATAGACAAATATAAAAGTCATGTAAGAGTCAGCTGCATTCGGCATCTGAATAACGAATAAAACATAAACTATGGAACGCCATGGCTATCTTGTGATGTTGCCGATTAATATATGCAGTGCATTTCCCTTTATATGGGGAAGACCTTTCATGAAATGCAGTGTATTTTTAATTATATGTGGTGAATAAATCTTTATATGTGGTAGAAAAGTATTTATATGCAGTAGATTAATCATTATATGCGATAGGTAAGTCATTGTATGTAGTACTATTATATGCTGTTCAGTTATCATTAAATGTATTGCATTATATGTATTGCAGTATTATATGTATTGCAGTAGTTAATCTAATATATGAGGTCCTTTGAACATTATATGAAGTAGGTTTGTATTTATATGCAGTGCTTCTGTTGACTTTATATGTGGTACATATGTTAATATACGTGGTGGATACGTCTTTATATTCGGTGGTTTCAAATTTCATTATATTCGGTACAAATGGCATTATACGTAGAGCATTTGTTATGATATGCGGTGCTTTTTATATTATATGGCATAATAATTCTGTGTTTTTTTCATTATGATGATGAGATCAATCGGATCACTCGTTTTTTAAGATGTTGCGATTTTATCGAAAATCTAACAGAACGGCGCCGTCTAGTCTAACTTACCACGCATCGTCTGTAATATCGTCTGCAAAACTAAAATATGCACTGGAAAAATGTCCCTTCCCCTCTGTAATGTGTCACCCTTTCTCTCTGCAATGTGTCACCCTTCCCCTCTGTAATGTGTCACCATTCCTCTGTAATGTGTCACTCTTCTTCTGTAATGTGTCACTCTTCCTCTCTGTAATGTAATGTCTGACTGTCATTTTTTCTCTCTGTAATGTATCACTCTTCCCATCTGTAATGTGTCACTCTTTCTCACTTTAATGTGTCACCCTTCCCCTCTGTAATGTGTCACCGTTTCTCCCTCTAATGTGTCACCCTTCCCTTCTGTAATGTGTCGCCCTTCCTCTGTAATATGTCACTCTTTCTCTTTAATATGTCACTATTCCCCTTTGTAATGTGTCATCGTTTCTCTTTGTAATGGTCACCCTTCCCCCTCTTTAAAGTGTCGCCCTTCCTCTGTAATGTGTCACTATTTCTCTCTTTAATGTATCACCCTTCCCCCTCTGTAATGTGTCGCCTTCCTCTGTACTGTGTCAGCCTTTCTCTTTAATGTGTCACCCTTCCCCTCTGTCATGTGTCCCCCGTCCCCTCTGTAATGTGTAAACCTTCCCATCTGTAATATGTCACCCTTTTCCTCTTTACTGTGTCACCTTCCCCTCTGTAATGTGTAACCGTTCCACTCTTTAAAGTGTCGCACTTAAACAAGTTATAAACATAAATATAACGCTTAACCTTTTTTAAAATTGATGTATTTGACGAGAAATCGTCAGTTTAGAATATTCAAACCACCGTCTGCTGCAATTGCTTTGAATAGTCTTGATTATATGCGACGCTTGCTTTTTAAAAGCAAGCGTCGTATATGATCAAGATTCTAATGTACACTGAGGCAGTCAAGCTCTCCGCAGTGGTTACTTCCCCTTTCTGTTACACCACACACATTTATATGTACGAAAGCACTAATTATTTTCCCCATAGACACCAATGTTAAAGTGTCACATATTAATGATTTGCTGCAAATTCAACTCAAGTATGGATAATGCAGCAGTGTAATGTTCATATAGAAAACTATTTTTCCACTTGAAAAATCACCAAAAAACTTGGGGTCACAAGACATGTAAGAAAGTTCTTGTTTGTTTACTAAACAGGTCAAGGATACAGCTGTTTTTATTGATCGACTGTTTTCATTGCTCACAAAGTGTAAGCATAGAGTCGAAATTTCGAAAATGTTCATCAGTGATCCAGTAAAATCTATTAATACGCTTTTTATATATATAACCACAAAATCGAATAGAAATGGGCAGTTTTCCCCTACTTGTAATGCCCATTTCCATCGAAAAAGGAGGGATTACTTTTTATTATAGGAACTACATTCAACTACACCTCGGAGGTTTCTACACCTCGGAGGTTTACATGTAATTGGTGGTGGTAAACCCATACAACCTACGCGCAGGGATATTGTAGCCACTAATCCCTGCCCCACACAAATCACGTGATGATAGCTGAGGCCATGTGATTACAAACAATGGCGATACATTACGTAATGCTTGGTACAGCAAACTCTTGCCGTAACCAACAGGCAATTGACAATAACAAATTACTGTGTGTCTGTATTTCTAATGATTATAGTCCCTCCACCTACGACAGGCGTCCTACCCGACGATTATAGGCACAATGTCTGGACTTTTATCTGTGTGTTGTTGTGTGATGTGATAATATGTCTACTTGAAGCAGCGAACTCATTGTTTTTTTTATAGTGCTGCCACACTGGAATACCACGCCGTAGTAGACATGATACACCCACCCACCCAGTCACATTATTCTGACACTGGTCAATCAGTTGTAGCACTACCCATTATTTGCTCATCAGGCATTACTTAGTGTATAGCCATTTTTTATAATCACATGACCTCAGCTATCGTCACGTGATTTGTGTGGTGGCAGAGATTATTGGCTACAATATCACTGCGCGGAGGTTGTGAGGCAGTGAATATTTTAAACAGACGATTTCTCGTCAAATATAACAATTTTAAAAAGGTAAGCGTGGTATTTATGTTTATTACTTGTTCCTTTGTTAAAATCATCTCGGATTGAATTGATTGGCACTGGTACATTCTGGGAATCGCCACCAATAACGATGAATATGTGCTTTATTTTGTTCCACAGTGATGTATACCTAATTGGAAATCGAGTTTTTGTAAGCAAGTGGACAATACACACACGCATTCAAAGAAGTCCAAAATCAGTGTTTTTAGCTCTACTGGCCAACGGCCAGCAGAGCTTATGGGATGGTGTGTTGTCCGTCGTCCGTCGTCTGTCTGTCTGTCGTCTGTCGTCTGTCTGTCGTCCGTTAACTTTTCTTCAAACGACTTCTCCTCAGAAACCGCTTGGCTATTTTTGACCAATATTCACGTGGATGATCCTTAGATGAATGCTTTTTAGATTTGTTAAAATTAGGTCAGCGCTACATCCAAGATGGCTGCCATTACCATATATAGTCGAAACCTTAAAAAATCTTCTTCTCCAGAATCGCTGGACAGATTTCAACAGTTTTTCTTTTAAAATGATCGCCAATGCCTAGACTATCAAGTTTGTTCAAATAAAGTCCCCGGGGTTAAAAATGGCCGTGCCCTGGGGGTCCAAAGTTTGTATATTGAGGTTTTGCATGTTTTTCATATAGACATATAGGAAAAAACTTAAAAAAATCTTCTTCTCTGAAACCACAAGACACAGAGCTCTCATGTATTACATGTAGCATCAGCTTATGGTCCTCTACTAAGTTTGTTCAAATGGTGACCCTGGGGTCAAATTTGTCCCCGCCCCGGGGGTCACAGTTTTACATAGACTTATATAGGATTTTTTTTTTGAAATCTTCTTCTCGGAAACTACAAGAGCCAGAGGTTTGATATTTTGCATTTACTATAAGCTTATGGTCCTTTACCAAGTTTGTTCAAATGGTGACCCTCGGGTCACTTTTGGCCCAGCCCCAAGGGTCACATGTTTTACATAGACATGTATAGGGAAAAACTTAAAAAATCTTCTTCTCTGAAACTGCAAGAGCCAGAGGTTTAATATTTTGCATTTGCTATAAGCTTGTGGTCCTCTAACAAGTTTGTTCAAATGGTGACCCAGGGGTCACATTTGGCCCCACCCCGGGGGTCACAGTTTTACATAGGCTTGTATAGGGAAAAACTGAAAAAATTCTTCTTCTCTGGAACCACATGGCACAGAGCTCTCATGTATTACATGTAGGATCAGCTTATGGTCCTCTACTAAGTTTGTTCAAATGGTGACCCTGGGGTCAAATTTGTCCCCGCCCCGAGGGTCACAGTTTTACATAGACTTATATAGGATTTTTTTTTTAAAAATCTTCTTCTCGGAAACTACAAGAGCCAGAGGTTTGATATTTTACATTTATTATAAGCTTATGGTCCTTTACCAAGTTTGTTCAAATGGTGACCCTGGGGTCACATTTGGCCCCGCCCCAAGGGTCACATGTTTTACATAGACATGTATAGGGAAAACTTAAAAAATCTTCTTCTCTGGAACTGCAAGAGCCAGAGGTTTAATATTTTGCATTTGCTATAAGCTTATGGTCCTTTACCAAGTTTGTTCAAATGGTGACCCTCGGGTCACATCTGGCCCCACCCCGGGGGTCACAGTTTTGTCAATGAAAGCTCGGTCAAGTTCGAAAACCATTTTGCCAAACTTTACCAGATTTTCTGACTTTCTTTTTTAGCTCTACTGGCCAAGGGCCAGCAGAGCTTATGGCATGGCGAGTTGTCTGTCGTCCATCTGTCGTCTGTCGTCCGTTAACTTTTTCCTCGTTAAACATCTCCTCAGAAACCACTGGTCCAATTTAATTGAAACTTCACAGGAAGCATCCTTGGGTTAGGGGAAAGCAAAGTTGTTCAAATTTTGGCATTGTGCCAAGGGATTTGGTTTCCATGGCAACCATGTTGAAAAACCTTAAAAAAATCTTCTTCTCTGAAACTGCTGGTCTGATTTTAAAAATACTTCCACAGAAATGTTCCTTTAGGGATTGCCTTTCATAGTTGTTCAAATTATTTGGATCGGTCAAAAAACATGGCCGCCACAGGGACGTGGCTTTTTCTCCTTATATGTATATTATATAAAAAGTTGAAAAATTCTTCTCTTCTGAAACTGGGGGTTGGATTTCAAAATAATTTCACACAAATGTTCCTTGGGTGACTGTCTACCAAGATTGTTCAGATTATTTGGATTCGTCAAAAAACATGGCTGCCAAAGAGCGTGGTCACTTTTCCCTATATGTATTTAGAGAAAACTTTGAAATTGTTTTTGTTCAAAAGTATTTGACATCTTCTCTGAAACTTCTTGAAGGATTTTGTTGAAACTTTATCACAATGATCTTTGGGATAGTGCGCCTCAGATTTGTGTTTTTCGCAGCCGCCAGTTGTCCAACATGGCCATTATGGCTAAAACTAAGTCAAACTTAAGGAAATTTCAAACGACATCTCCTCCGAAACCACTTAATCCATTCCAGTGGAATATCATGTACATGTTCCTTGGGTTGGCCTCTATTAAATTTGTGTTTATCGTTATCATCGAATAATCAAAATGGTTGCCATGGTGACCCAAGGTTTACATAAGAGTTATATAGGAAAAAGTTAAATATGAAATCTTCTCTGAAACCTTTTGAAGGATTTTGTTGAAACTTTATCACAATGGTTCGCGTCTATTAAGTTTGTGTTTTTTGTTTTCTTGCAATAATCAAAATGGCCGCCGTGGCGACCCAAAGTTTATATAGGAAAAGGCTAAATATGACATCTTCTCTTAAATCGCTTGAAGGAGTTTGATGAAACTTAATCACAATGATTTTTAGGGAAGTCCCCTTCAGATTTGTGTTTCTCGTGGCGGCCAGTTTTCCAAGATGGCCAACATGTCTAAAACTAGATAAAAATTAAGGAAACCACATCTACACACATAATTATTAGATTTGTGATGAATTGCATTATATTCACAGATTGAGAGGTTAGGTTGACTAAAAAAGCAAGAAACACAAAAAATCAAGGCAACTGTTAATAATATTTTACCATGTATTTTATGTAAATTCTTGATACAAACATCAAGATTAAGGTGTGTCCCTTTAGAAATGAATGTAAAAACTACAAGATTTATAAACAGAACATCAACTGCAATACGAAACGTACAATGGCCCGGCTAGGGAACGTCCAATGGCCACAGTACGAATCGCCTATTTACCTAGGTACGAACCGTCAAAGGTACGATACGTGCACAACACGGCTTTTACCCCCAACCCATTTTTAAAACGACGCCATAGTGTAAGTATACGGATATAAACATAAACATTTACCAGAGAAAAGTGCATTTACGTACATTTCACGATGGTTTGCGTTGGTTGGAACGTGCGTGAATATAATTAAACGTTCCTTTTATTAAATTATATTATTCTTTCTGAGTAATTCTTGCGTGTAACTTATAATAGCCATTACAAACTTGTCGTGTATTCGCGAAAATTCCGAAAGTTCGCTAACGCCACAATTTTACATTCATTACTGCGACTTCCCACCATATTAACACTACAGTTTGCATTGAAAATTGTAATTATTATATGTTATTAAATGTTCATGAATGAAATTGTCTTTGTTTGATTTTGGTCTGAATTTATGATTAAAAAAACACTTCCCCACCCACTTTGCTCCAAAGCCTGATCTTCGTGGCTATTAGAAGTGTTTTTAACAGGTTTTGATTTTCTACGATTTTTCACTGCTGTTACGCCATGATGCCATTGTTCTACATCCATGGCAAATGTGTTCGAGGTAACTTCGAACAAATAATCTTTACATTGACTTGGGGGCGCTTCTCAGCTAAATGGAAAGTATAACATCCGTCACTTTTTGGACAAATATTTTCTTCTGTATTGAAATAAAGCTTTTAATTTCTGAGTGTTTAGTTATAATATACGGCAAGGACATAGCAGAGATAACTTCAAGATTGATTCTTTCTGGAAATTTATTATATCTCCACATTTGTATCAAAATGTCAATGTTTTTGATCCTCCTTAAGTCACATGGTGAAATTGCTATGTCGAAACAATCACATGCGTAGTTGCAAGTCCTGGTGAAGAAAGGTGGTGAATTTATTTCGAAAGTACAAAGTTTTGTCTCCATTAAAAATATGATTTTTAGCTTGACTATTCGAAGAATAAGAGAGCTTATGTAATCACCAAGGGGTCGGCGTCCCACATCAAGGTTTGCGTGTAAGCTGTGTTTACAAGTCTATATCTCTTACATTTCTTATCCTAGCACAACCAAATTTGGCCATGGGCTTCCTTATAACATTATCTTGAGGGCTGCATATACAATCAGGGCCCTCATTTGGTCATTTTTACCGCCGTTATAGGGCTGCAGTCCCCCACCTGAAAAGTATCTTTTTTTCCCCCAAAAAATTGATATTTTTCCCCCTCAGAAATTCGTAAAAAAAAAATCAAAAAAAAAAAAAAAAAATCCGATTTTCAAGACGATATGCTCACGATGTCGTGTTTACCAGTTTGAAAAAGACGTTTTGATTATTATTAGACTGGTTTTAGACTGTTTATCGTGCACAGGACGTTTTTTATTTGTTGTAAAAATTCCCCCCAGTTACAAAAATTCCCCCTTCTGAGGGCTGCGGGCCCCTTCCCCAAAGTAGCGTGAGGGCCCTGACAATTTTGGTTCCTGTAACCCATGGGCTCCCATGGAACCCACATTATGATAGCCCTTAAAATATGTCTATTTCACATCAAATTTTGCGTGTAAGCTGTGTTTACAGGTCTATGTCTCTTACAATTCTTACCCTAGTACAACCAAATTTGGCCATGGGCTTCCTTATAGCATTATCTTGAGGGCTGCATAAGCAATTTTGGTTCCCGTAACCCCTGGGCTCCCATGGAACCCAAATTCTGATAGCCCTTAAAATATGTCTGTTTCACATAAAATTTTGCGTGTAAGCTGTGTTTACAGGTCTATATCTCTTACATTTCTTGTGCTAGCTGAACTAAATTTTGGAATTGGTTTCCTTATAGTATGTTGTAAAGGGTTGGATAAGTAATTTTGTCTTCTGCAAGGTCTGGGCTCCCATGGAACCAAATTGTGAGGGCCCATAAAATGTGCAATAAAGGCAGATCTAGGTTTGCATGTAAGCATTTATATATCTATAATTTTGGTTTGGGATTTGTCATAGCATTATGCATCTTATTACATACCCCCACTCCCCTCCACACCTTTTTTATTTTTTATATTTTTAGCTCTACTGGCCAACGGCCAGCAGAGCTTATGGGATGGTGTGTTGTCCGTCGTCCGTCGTCTGTCTGTCTGTCGTCTGTCGTCTGTCTGTCGTCCGTTAACTTTTCTTCAAACGACTTCTCCTCAGAAACCGCTTGGCTATTTTTGATCCTTAGATGAATGCTTTTTAGATTTGTTAAAATTAGGTCAGCGCTACATCCAAGATGGCTGCCATTACCATATATGGTCGAAACCTTAAAAAATCTTCTTCTCCAGAATCGCTGGACAGATTTCAACAGTTTTTCTTTTAAAATGATCGCCAATGCCTAGACTATCAAGTTTGTTCAAATAGAGTCCCCGGGGTCAAAAATGGCCGTGCCCTGGGGGTCCAAAGTTTGTATATTGAGGTTTTGCATGTTTTTCATATAGACATATAGGAAAAAACTTAAAAAAATCTTCTTCTCTGAAACCACAAGGCACAGAGCTCTCATGTATTACATGTAGCATCAGCTTATGGTCCTCTACTAAGTTTGTTCAAATGGTGACCCTGGGGTCAAATTTTTCCCCGCCCCGGGGGTCACAGTTTTACATAGACTTATATAGGATTTTTTTTTAGAAATCTTCTTCTCGGAAACTACAAGAGCCAGAGGTTTGATATTTTGCATTTACTATAAGCTTATGGTCCTTTACCAAGTTTGTTCAAATGGTGACCCTCGGGTCACTTTTGGCCCAGCCCCAAGGGTCACATGTTTTACATAGACATGTATAGGGAAAAACTTAAAAAATCTTCTTCTCTGAAACTGTGCAAGAGCCAGAGGTTTAATATTTTGCATTTGCTATAAGCTTGTGGTCCTCTAACAAGTTTGTTCAAATGGTGACCCAGTGGTCACATTTGGCCCCACCCCGGGGGTCACAGTTTTACATAGGCTTGTATAGGAAAAACAGAAAAAATTCTTCTTCTCTGGAACCACATGGCACAGAGCTCTCATGTATTACATGTAGGATCAGCTTATGGTCCTCTACTAAGTTTGTTCAAATGGTGACCCTGGGGTCAAATTTGTCCCCGCCCCGAGGGTCACAGTTTTACATAGACTTATATAGGATTTTTTTTTTAAAAATCTTCTTCTCGGAAACTACAAGAGCCAGAGGTTTGATATTTTACATTTATTATAAGCTTATGGTCCTTTACCAAGTTTTGTCAATGAAAGCTCGGTCAAGTTCGAAAACCATTTTTTAATGAAGGGCCAGCAGAGCTTATGGCATGGCGAGTTGTCTGTCGTCCATCTGTCGTCTGTCGTCCGTTAACTTTTTCCTCGTTAAACATCTCCTCAGAAACCACTGGTCCAATTTAATTGAAACTTCACAGGAAGCATCCTTGGGTTAGGGGAAAGCAAAGTTGTTCAAATTTTGGCATTGTGCCAAGGGATTTGGTTTCCATGGCAACCATGTTGAAAAACCTTAAAAAATCTTTTTCTCTGAAACTGCTGGTCTGATTTTAAAAATACTTTCACAGAAATGTTCCTTTAGGGATTGCCTTTCATAGTTGTTCAAATTATTTGGATCGGTCATAAAACATGGCCGCCACAGGGACGTGGCTTTTTCTCCTTATATGTATATTATCTAAAAAGTTGAAAAATTCTTCTCTTCTGAAACTGTGGGTTGGATTTCAAAATAATTTCACACAAATGTTCCTTGGGTGACTGTCTACCAAGATTGTTCAGATTATTTGGATTCGTCAAAAAACATGGCTGCCAAAGAGCGTGGTCACTTTTCCCTATATGTATTTAGAGAAAACTTTGAAATTGTTAGCTCTACTGGCCAAGGGCCAGCAGAGCTTATGTGATGGTGTGTTGTCCGTCTTCCGTCGTCCGTCCGTCGTCCGTCCGTCCGTTAACTTTTCTTCAAACGACTTCTCCCCAGAAACCGCTTGGCTAATTTTGACCAAACTTCACATGGATAATCCTTAGATGAATGCTTTTTAGATTTGTTAAAATTAGGTCAGCGCTACATCCAAGATGGCTGCCATTACCATATATAGTCGAAACCTTAAAAAATCTTCTTCTCCAGAACCGCTGGACAGATTTCAACAGTTTTTCTTTTAAAATGATCGCCAACGCCTAGACTATCAAGATTGTTCAAATAAAGTCCCCGGGGTCAAAAATGGCTGTGCCCCGGGGGTCCAAAGTTTGTATATTGAGGTTTTGCATGTTTTTCATATAGACATATAGGAAAAAACTTTAAAAAATCTTCTTCTCTGAAACCACAAGGCACAGAGCTCTCATGTATTACATGTAGCATCAGCTTATGGTCCTCTACTAAGTTTGTTCAAATGGTGACCCTGGGGTCAAATTTGTCCCCGCCCCGGGGGTCACAGTTTTACATAGACTTATATAGGATTTTTTAAAAAAAAATCTTCTTCTCTGAAACTACAACAGCCAGAGGTTTGATATTTTGCGTTTACTATAAGCTTATGGTCCTTTACCAAGTTTGTTCAAATGGTGACCCTCGGGTCACATTTGGCCCCGCCTCAAGGGTCACATGTTTTACATAGACATGTATAGGGAAAAACTTAAAAAATCTTCTTCTCTGAAACTGCAAGAGCCAGAGGTTTAATATTTTGCATTTGCTATAAGCTTAAGGTCCTCTAACAAGTTTGTTCAAATGGTGACCTAGGGGTCACATTTGGCCCCACCCCGGGGGTCACAGTTTTACATAAGCTTGAATAGGAAAAACTGAAAAAATTCTTCTTCTCTGGAACCACATGGCACAGAGCTCTCATGTATTACATGTAGCATCAGCTTAAGGTCCTCTACTAAGTTTGTTCAAATGATGACCCTAGGGTCAAATTTGTCCCCGCCCCGAGGGTCACAGTTTTTCATAGACTTATATAGGATTTTTTTTTTAAAAATCTTCTCGGAAACTACAAGAGCCAGAGGTTTGATATTTTACATTTATTATAAGCTTATGGTCCTTTACCAAGTTTGTTCAAATGGTGACCCTGGGGTCACATTTGGCCCCGCCCCAAGGGTCACATGTTTTACATAGACATGTATAGGGAAAAACTGAAAAAATCTTCATCTCTGAAACTGCAAGAGCCAGAGGTTTAATATTTTGCTGTTGCTATAAGCTTATGGTCCTTTACCAATTTTGGTCAAATGGTGACCCTGGGGTCACATCTGGCCCCGGCCCGGGCGTCACAGTTTTACATAAATGCTTGTATAGGAAAAATCTTCTCTGGAACTGCAAGAGCCAGAGGTTTAATATTTTGCACTTGCTATAAGCTTATGGTCCTTTACCAACTTTGTTCAAATTGTGATCCTTGGGTCACATTTGACCCCGCCCCAAGTGTCACATGTTTTACATAGACATGTATAGGAAAAACTTAAAAAATCTTCTTCTCTGAAACTGCAGGAGCCAGAGGTTTAATATTTTGCATTTGCTATAAGCTTATGGTCTTCTACCAAGTTTGTTCAAATGGTGACCCATTGGTCACATTTGGCCCCACCCTGGGGGTCACAGTTTTACTTAGGCTTGTATAGGCAAAAACTGAAAAAATCTTCTTCTCTGGAACCACATGGCACAGAGCTCTCATGTATTACATGTAGCATCAGCTTATGGTCCTCTACCAAGTTTGTTCAATTGGTGACCCTGGTGTCAAATTTGGACTCGCCCCGGGGGAAACATTTTTTTAATTTTTTTTAATTTTTTTTTTTTTTTAATTTGATTTTTTTTTTTTTTTTTTAATTTTTTTTTTTTTTTTTTTAATTTTTTTTTTTAATTGTTTCATATTTTTTTTTAGTTTTTTAATTTGATTTTTTTTATTTTTTTTAATTTTTTTTTTAATTGTTTCATTTTTTTTTTTTTTTTTTTTAATTGATTTTTTTTTTTTTTTTTTTTTTTTTTAATTGTTTCATTATTATTTTTTTATATTTGATTTTTTATTATTATTTTTTTTTTTTTTCATTTTTTTTTTTATTGATTGATTTGAATGATTGTTTTTTTTTTAAAAAAATTTCATTATCTTTTTAATTACTTGACACTTACTTTAAAATTTCTTGTCGGCGCTGCTCATCCTAAATGCCTTGTTGAATTTCGACGAAACTTGGCAGGAAGCATCGGTAAGATGTCTAGTTGTGCATTTCACGCTTTTGTTCCAGTTCGCTGATTTTTGACGGGAGTTATGGCCCTTTGACATTTTTATTTTAAATTTCTTGTAGGCGCTACTCCTCTTAAATGGCTTGTTGGATTTCTACAAAATTTGGCAGGAAGCCTCAGTATGATGTCTAGTTGTGCAAAGCGCGGTATATCAATGAAATCTTGGACAATTTTGAAAACCAGCTAGCTCTTGTTAGTAATAACAGAGTTATGGCCCTTGATTTGTTGAAAAATGCTATATTGTATTTTCCTTTGTTAAATCTATAGGAGAAGAGAGCTATATCTATCTAAATCTATAAGAGCTGTTTTAGCCAGTAGAGCGTCAACAGGCCCTCTTGGGCCTCTTGTTTATATTTCAGACCTCTCTCTTTCTCTCTCTTTCTCTCTTTCTCTTTTTTATTTGGTGTCGAGTTATCTTACTTCTTCCCAATCGTTTACATATTCGTGAAAATACATTGTATATATGCATACATATATCATTTATAACATAACCATGGATAAATAATACCCTGTTACTGTTAGGTTCATAACTCTTTTATTTAGGTTTACGTTAATCAATAATTTCTTCTGCAATAGGATTTGCAATTGTAATAAATCGACAGTGAAAGGAGATATTTTACCTTTCTCACATAATGTGGGGTCTTCACGCGACACCACCCATACAGCAGTAAAGGTTATAATAGCGTAAATGAGTCTCCATTGCCCTTCCATAGTAAAGTTAGAATGTTGACAATCTGTTAAAAACTCAAACCTCGTTAGAATTCTGGGAAACTTACTTTATCATGCAAATAAACATGTCTGCTATTAAACATCAACAAGGAAATAGGGGGTTTAATACCTTCTAAGAAACATTTCTTCAGTTGTATACTAACACCGGGTCAAAGGTCAACACTATTTTTACCCCTTGCAATTTCTACTTGTCTACTTTCACTTCTCAAATTTATATCAAAAACTGTCAAAAACATGATGAGCTGCATTTTCAAATATCAACAACATGTCCAGAATACAGTTACAGCCAAAAAATAACAGGAAACTGCATTTAAAAAAAGTTTTTAAAGAAAAAAGATTAACACCCCTTAATACAGAACTACTTTCGACTGCACCAGGCGAGCACATCCTGTTGATTTAGTGTAATTAGAACTAAATGTTTACCACCACCAATTACATGTAAACCTCCGAGGTGTAGTTCCTATAATAAAAAGTAATCCCCCCTTTTTCGATGGAAATGGGCATTATAAGTAGGGGAAAACTGCCCATTTCTATTCGATTTTGTGGTTATATGCATAAGAAGCGTATTAATAGGTTTTACTGGATCACTGATGAACATTTTCGAAATTTCGACTCTATGCTTACACTTTGTGAGCAATGAAAACAGTCGATAAATAAAAACAGCTGTACCCTTGACCTGTTTGGTAAACAAACAAGAACTTTCTTACATGTCTTGTGACCCCACGTTTTCTGGTGATTTTTCAAGTGGAAAAATATCTATATGAACATTACACTGCTGCATTATTCATACTTGAGTTGAATTTGCAGCAAATCATTAATATGTGACACTTTGTCATTGGTGTCTATGGGGAAAATAATTAGTGCTGTCATACCGATATATGATCATATCCTTTTTGTAAGCGGCAATCTGATTGGTCGTTTCAAAAGGAAAAGTATAGGTGCACGAATACTTTTGTGCGCACGTCTAATTATGGTGGTTCAAAAAGAAATTGTAGGTGCACCTGTAAAAGTGTAGGTGCACCTATAGATTTTATAGGTGCACCTATATATTTTATGGGTGCACCTACAATTTTATGGGTGCACCTACAATTTTACAGGTGCACCATCAATATAGGTGCACCTATACATTTTACAGGTGCACCTACACTTTTTATAGGTGCACCTGCATCTATAGTTTTGACCCCGATCGTACACCATACAGATCGTGGATGACGTGTACCTAAATACTGAGAGAACGGTAACGTTTGATTTTGTATCCGATCTTGTCTTGTCGTGCCCTTAATAATTTAGTCTCTTTCTCTCTGGTCATTGCGTACTTGCTTTGTGGCTATTTAGGCTTTAGTTTCTTTATGCATATAAACATTAGTATCTGTGTGTCATATTCCCTATAAATGCTGCCTAGTTTTTAGATCTTTCAAATATCAGCAGAGCTTATGCCGTGGTGCGGTATCCGTCTGTAAACTGTTTTCTTGCAGACTACTCCTCTGAAACTACTGGATGGATTTTCATGAAACTTTACAGAAATGGTGCCCATGAAGTCTAGTTGATCCTAGTAAAACTTCCTGTTGATGTAAAATCCAAGTTGGCCGCCAAAGCTATAAATAGATTTTTAAAAAAGTTTGTAGCGATATTTCTTGAAAACTATAAGTGATATTGATATGGGACTTTTTCTAAAATGATCAGCATGACATGATGTTGGTCCTTGTCCAACATCGTTTTGATTCGATGTTAAACATGGCTGCCAGCGGCCATCTTTGTTTACATAGAGTTATAGAGTAAAAACTTGTAGCGACTACACCTCCGAAACGACTTAACGGATTTTCATGAAACTTCACCGGAAGGTTGCTCTTGATGTCTAGTTGACGCTAGCAAAATTTCAGGTCAGCCGGAAATTCAAGATGGCGGCCACGGCTAAAAGTAGATTTAAAAATAAACAAGTTTGTAGTGACTACTTCTTGAAAACTGTAAGTGATCTTTTTTTAAAATGATCAGCATGACATGTTGTTGATCCTTGTCGAAAAATTATTTTGATTCGACATTCAACATGGCCCCCAGCGGCCATCTTTGTTTATATAGAGTTATATAATGAAAACTTGTATCGACTACTCCTCTGAAACTACTTGACGGAAGCTCATGAAACTTCACAGGAATGTTGTTCTTGATGTCTATTTGATCCTAGCAAAATTTCAGGCCAGCCGGAAATTAAAGATGGCTACCAAAGCTAAAAGAAGATTTAATTTTTTTTTCGTAGCGACTGCTTTCTGAAAACTATAAGTGATATTGATATGGGACTTTTTCTAAAATGATAATCATGACATGATGTTGGTCCTTGTCGGAAGTCGTTTTTATTCGACGCTAAACATGGCTGCCATAGGCCATCTTTGTTTACATAAAGTTATATAGTAACAACTTGTAGCGATTACTCCTCTGAAACTTCTTGACGGATTTTCATGAAACTTCACAGGAATGTTGCTCTTGATGTCTTATTGATCATAGCAAATTTCAGGTCAGCCGGAAATTCAATATGGCCGCCACAGCTAAAAATAGATATGTAATAAACAAGTTTGAACCAACTACTTCTTGAAAACTATAAGAGATATTGATATGGGACTTTTTCTAAAATGATCAGCATGACATAATGTTGATCCTTATCGAAAATATAATTTTAATTTAACATTAAGTATGGCCGCCATGTTTACATAGAGTTATACAATACAAATTTATAGCGACTACTTTTCTGAAACTACGTGACAGATGTTCATGAAACTTCACAGGAATGTTGCTCTGATGTCTAGTTGATCCTAGCACAATTTCAGACCGGCCGGAAATTCAAGATGGCCACCACGGTTAAAAATAGATTTTAAAAAACAAATTTGTAGCGACTACTTCCTAAAAACTATAAGTGATATTGATATGGGACTTTTTATAAAATGATCAGCATGATATGAGGTTGGTTGTTGTCGAAAATCATTTCGATTCAACGTTAAACATAGCTGCCAGAGTCCATCTTTGTTTACATAGAGCTATATTATAAAAGCGTGTAGCGACTACACATGGCAATCTTAAAGTGTTTGAAATGGGTGTCTTAATTTATATATCCAGAACTCTAGAGGGATTTAGCATATTCCGTGGAACAAATATTTATTCAGTAGTTATATACTTGACGGATTTTCATGAAACTTCACAGCAATATTGCTCTTGATATCTAGTTGTTCCTAGAAAAAATAAAAATATATCAAAAACACATTTGTAGTGACTACTTCTTGAAAACTATAAGTGATATTGATGTGGGACGTTTTCTAAAACGATCAGCATGACATGATATTGTTCCTTGTTGAAAATTATTTTGATTCGACATAAAACATGGCTGCCGCGGCCATCTTTGTTTACATAGAGTTATATAGTAAAATTTGTCGCGACTACTCCTCTGAAACTACTTGATATATTTTCTTGAAAATTCACAGGAAGCTTATCTAGCTATCAGTAGAGCTTCAATGTCATTGACCTCTTGTTTCTTGTTGGATAGCGAGTTGTCCGTCCATTAACTTTTGCCTCGTTAACATGATAGTGCTTTCATTTTGCATCCGATCTTTTTCAAATTTTACCAGATTGTTGATACCAATGAAAGCTCGGACGAGTTCGGAAACCAGCCATTTGATACCAGTAATACCGGAGTTATGGCCATTCATTTAGTTAAAATTGATATATGTTGTCTCGTTACCACGATAGGGCCTTCATCTTTTATCCGATCTGTACCAATCATACCAGATTGTTTATATCAATGAAAGCTCGGAAGAGTTGGAAAATCAGCCAGATCGGCCTAGTAACACCGGAGTTATGGCCCTTAATTTTCTGAAATATGCTATATTTTGGCCTCGTTAACACAATAGGGCCTTCATTTTTCATCGGATCTTTTCCAAACTTTACTAGATTGTTGATATCAATTAAAGCTCGGACGAGTTGGAAAATCAGCCAGATCGACCTAGTAACACTGGAGTTATGGCCCTTGATGTTTTGAATATGCAATATGCTATATTGGGAACTTGGTCAAACTCATGGTTTCCGCTCAACCACTCAATAACTTCTGTTAGAATTAAGGTATTACGATGAAACTTGCAGGGTAGGTAGCTTATATAGAATGGAAGGTTAGGATTGCATTTGGGGCCATTGGGGTCAAGGTCAAGGTCGCTGTCACAAAAAATGAAAAATGTGTTTTGCTCAATAACTTGTTCGTCGTATTAATTTTATAATGGCAACCGTTACTTCACTTCCTCGGAAACATAGCTTTTCTTTTTGTAATTTAAAATCGTGAATTCAAGAATTTTATAATACATTTGTGGTCTTTCGTGCTGATAACGTCATTCAGGAGACGTTCTTGATGACATTTGCAATAAACGTCAAGTTTCATCTATGACTACTTTCAACACTATGTACTACCTTACCACACCACCTTATCAAGACAAACTTATTACTCTCATTCAAAACACTCTGGCTAGAGAGAAGAACAAAATAATTTTTTGGGCCTATAACAAGGTTAAAGAATTTTTTACTTCGTTTAGACAATTACACTATGTGGACTTGCCAAGAAGTTTGTGAAGCACTCATTTTTCTATTAGATACTATTTTCGTCAGTATGGAATATTTTCCTCTAGTATGAAACTACTGTTTATATATTCCTATGTGTAAGAACTGTACCTCTTGTCGCCGATTTGTTCTTGTATTGCTATGAAAAAGGTTTCGTGTCGAGTCTTTCACCATATACTCATGCTAATGTAATTAAAGCTTTTAATGACACCCCTAGGTAACTGGATGAGATGGCGAACATTGACAATCCTTTCTTTTCTACTATGGTTAATACTATCTATCCTAAATAACTTCAACTCAATAAAGCTACCATTTCTGATACTGTCGCTTCTTTTCTTGATTAACAGATCTCTATTGAAATTGATGAAATAATTAGTGAAATATGATTTTCAATTTTGATATTGTTAACTATCTCCACTTAGATGGGTGATGTTCCCCGAGCTACTTCTCAGGGGGTCTATGTTTCTCAATTTATTCGTTTCATAGAGCTTGTAGTCATGTTGAGGACTTGTATTCATAGTCGTCAATTTTGTATAAATTAAAAGCTACCCCAGCAGGGCTGCCGTTACCATAAACCATACCATAAACTTTGAAAAACCTTTGCAACATTTTATTATCGTAACCCTGATTAACGTTTAAAATAGAAAAGTCATTTGTAAGTACTGGACTACAACAACCTGACTTGTATGGTGACTCCGTAAGATCCTTGGTCATAATCCGTTTCAAACAAGCTTTATTGAACTTATTTGTTAATAATTTTATCAAAAAGAGTTTATGGCCCTATCATTTTGCAACGTACTGCATGTTAAGTGGTTGACCCATTTACAGTTCGCCACTATTCTTTCCTCTTTGACTGTGCGATGACCGCCGGACAGATTGTGACCCTACGATGACGTCTACCTAAATCCTCAAAGGACGGTAGCGTTTGATGCTTGTCTTAAATATAGTGTCTTGTCGTACCCTTAACAGCGTGTTCTCTTGTTGCTCTGGTTTTTACAAGTCACTGAGTACTTGCTTTGTGGCTTTCTATGCTTTTGTTTTTATATTCATATATTTATACATGATCACTTATGTGTTGCGCTTATATTGTCTACTAAAACTGCCTTGTTTGTTAAAGAATATAACCTTAGGCGGTAGCCCTATTGTCAACCCTTTTGTGTGTGTGATGTCATGTCTTACCTTTTATATATATGTAATTATTGTTTGTTTGTGTGCGTGTTTTTTTGATTGACTGTGGTCCTTGAATGCTACATTTCCTGTTCGACCTTTATATCTACTTTCAACAATTCTATTATTTATTGTTTTTAAACTTATTGACTTAGAAGTAAAACATTTCTACATTACGAAAATACCTATTTTTCTGAACTCATTCTGTTCTAGATCTTATATTTGTTCCATCTATTTTATTCTCATTGATTTCATATAGTTTTAATTTATTTCCTATGAAAATGAGAAAAATGGTCCTATAGAAATCACATCACCCAAATGCAAAGGCACTGTAGGTCCGAACTGTACCACAAGCAAAGAGCGAACCAAATGTACAACCCAACGGACAATACATAACACGAGTGGTGAAGACAGGGTTACCGACTTCAATAAAGCCAACAGGTTAGGTTAGCTTAAATCGACTTTATGTATACACAACCTCGCTATTATCCTGCATTCAGCGCTCAAATTGACAAGACATTGTCAATAAAAGTACATCCCATGAAAAGGAACTCTCTAACAATAGTCCATATGAAGAGAAATTAGGAAACGATACACTCATATGTTATTGTAAAACTATATAAATAAAACTTACAATTAGAAACACAGGTCATTGTCTAGTATTATTTATTTTTCCAAATGTTGTATTTCTATGTTGTGTTTCGTTTATTATTCTGAAGCTTTTATTTATAGGAAGAGTATGCTATGGTTTTCCTCCTATTTTCCATCACATTTATACAAAAATCTTTTTCCGACGTAGTTCATCATACTGGTCTAACTTCTTCATTAATCCGATTATATTTAAGTATTTTGCCTGGTCATATAATTCAAGTGCTTTATTTGATGGTGGAAGGGTTCCAAATCTCAGAAAATTCAATATATACTTGAACAGGCTTCCATCACAATCAATAAAACAACGGTCATCCCTATCCTTCACTTCACGTTTCCCAATGAACATGGTGGCCAACTTGCTGCCTGGGTCTGTGTAAAGGGTTTGTAATGTAGTTGTATAATGACATCCTCCAACATTCAGTTCCACGATGTCAGAATTCTGGAAAGACACAATATGGCAACATGTATCGCAAATGAACATTACGGCATATAAAACAAATACAAATCAAAAGCAGACCAAAGGGAAATGGAAGACATGATGGAAATGTACTGTACACATTCTGAGAATAAACTTAAACTAGTTCAGCAAAGACGTACTTTCTTATATGGAAAGACTGACATGGTATATAACAGGTAAAACAGAGAAAGAAAAACAAGACCAAATCAATTCGCGATTTATATCAAAACAAGACTTCCCAGGGGATACTCTCTTATCATAGTTATAGTACAACAGCTCATTAGAGTTACATGTTATACATTAGGGTTACATGTTATACATTAGAGTTACATGTTATACATTAGGGTTACATGTTATACATTATAGTTACATGTTATACATTAGAGTTACATGTTATACATTAAGGTTACATGTTACACATTAGAGTTACATTTCATACATTAGTGTTACATGTTATACGAGTTACATGTTATACATTAGAGTTACATGTTAAACATTATATTTACATGTTATACATTAGAGTTACATGTTATACTATACAATCAGGCGCCGTTTATATTCATCTATCTACAGTCCCTGATACAGCATAGCAAAACTAGTTGATTTAGCCCTTAAAAAACACAAATGCCAAAAACAGCTTGGACTATTTATACACTTCAAACATATATGCTTAATGTACCAATTCCCTCTAGCTTCTAAAACTCGGACCCCAATAAAAGGGAAAATGATAATGTTAAAAACAGTACAAGCTTATGTAGAAACAAGATATGCCCTGCTACGACATCCACGGACTCGTTTCGCCATTTAACAACTTAGCTCACACGTTTATCCATATATACTGAGCAAAAATGCAAAAATAAAACGTACCCCTTATTCTTTCCCTTCTTATATAGAATGCAAAACAGGAAATAAACAATGGTGTGCGTAGAATAATTAGATTAGTCCAAACAAAATATATTTTTGGAAAGTTTAATACACAAGGGAGTTATCTTTATTTTTCTTAAACCATGCATTTTTGGTAACAAAACATTCAGTCTACGAAAATTGCCTAAATGTTTCAAAGACAATATTGTCTATATGTTACAACAAAAATAAAGAATCACACAAAACACAACACAGGTTGTGAACATAGCAACTTTTGCTCATCAAAAATCATCAAATCACCTGCCTTTAAAGTTTCCATACAGTACGGGAGCAGACAAGTCATTTCACGTGCCTGAACCGCATAACTCAAACATAAATAATTGGGGTTGGAGGCAACGTAGTTCCCATTTTGCGAGCGCGTGCAGATGCGCGGATTTTATAATACTCTTTTTTTACCCTAGTTTAAAGCGTAGACTAGATGACAGAGAAAAAAAATCATATCAGAAGTAAATTATTATATCGGAGATTCACCAAACAATCGTGTTGACAGGTTTTATAGAGATATCATAGTCGAAAATCGCGGTACAAATGCGAAGATCGAAAAAAACTAGTTTTTGTTTTCTTCGAAATTGCCAATGTTTCAAAACGGGTACAAAAATTGTATATTCTTAAATATTGTTGAAACTGCCAGGAGTCGAAGATCATTACCAGATCTACATTTTTTGAAAATTTCTTATTTTTTCGTGAATATACATTTTGCGTGCCCGTTTTGAAAGTTGGTACCTGCATTTCATTCTTTCAGAGGCTATTCAAAATGGCGGCGACACAGAAAAACACCCAGTCAAGGGCCAGTCAGTCGCATGCCATAAACCCTCACTTCTCCCTGGACAAGTTCGCATTGTCACTTTAACTAAATTGTGAATTGAACAGAACTGCTGTATCCAAACGATGTGCTAAAAATAGCTCACACACACGATGTACACGTATTCAAAGGTCAAATTATGCAGATGCATGCATACTGAGTTACACACGGTAGATGATAATTTGCGTTACACACAGACATTTGTACAGGAGTGGAATTAAGTTGTTAGACCTTTTGTCGAAACAGTGATCGTATATAATTCCAAGTTTTACATGACTGACTTGAGTGAGTGCGTAATTTACAATAGATCTATCATCTATGTCGGAGAATTAGTGAAACACACCAAGCTGGCAAGCAAATGAAATGGGGTCATGGCATGGATTGTCTGATTGTCTGTAGCCTGTGTAGGGATTTGTGTAAGTAAATACACTTTTAATTACTGTACTGTAGTGTAGGACAAGTGTTTAACATCGAAACATATGAAATGGTGATGGTTCATATATATTAACTTAATTCTGATCATTTTTAGAACACATGATGAGTGATAAATGATTGATGAAAATGTAAGCCTTGAAAATACTACTTATTCATGAATGCCAGTCTTACATTTTGGACAGTATCCAGAAAGTCCAGTTGTGTTTTAAGAAAACTATTATGGAAAGCTGGCATTGATAGCATGAAGAAAGTTGAACATAGTTATTAATATTAAAATTAAATGGAACAATATGTTATTTTTCAGGTCTGTTTAAATTAGGCAGTGTCGGTGTGCATTGTGTTACCACAGCCTGTTTTCACAGTCATTTCCCAGTCTCACAGTAATCTGTATAACTACATCGAGAGCCTTGTGTAAGCCAGTGTGTACGTAAGCACAGTTTCAAAAAATCTATGAATTTATCAATGTATATATGTGGCATTGTGGACCTGCACTTAGTCTCAGACTTCTTATACTAAAAATAAAAAATGAATAAATGGTGTTTTACAGCACATCGACACATAAATAGGTCATATTGTCCATAGTATGGATGTAAAATGAATCGAACAAGATAAAAACATCCTTGTATTACATCTAAAATATTAAACTTAACCAGGACCCTGACTTAACATAATGTGCTGGCATTGACCCAGCGATAGCATGGCGGACGATAACAATCTGGAGCTTTCGGGTTCAAGTCACACATGCACCACTGAGTTTCGTCTGTGTTTTCGGGCAATACACCACCTTCCCTCAGCCTTGTTTGTTGTCCAGATTGGGATTGAAACTGGGGGTTCTCTATCCTTCGAGCACCATAAAGAACCATAGAAATATATTCATTAGTAAGAATAAGGCAGGTTCTCAAATTCCTATCATATGTGTCCTCCTTCCCCTCTCTCTAGGGCGGCTCTAAATAAGGTATACCGGTAAAATGTTGATCAGCCGATTTTCTTTTTTTAATTCATCTTAAATGTAACATTTTTTTCTAAAATCACTATTCATCTACATATTTCAATTCTACAACTTGTTAACTATTTAAGTTGAAACGAAATCTGGTTACGGTAAACAAAAGATGTATCATTTTTTTAATTTTCCTATGTGCCCTTCCCCCTCTCTCAAGGGCGGCTCTAAATGACATGTGTTGTTGATTCAACTTAGGTCAGAGTTATTTTGGTGGTTTTTTTTTCGGTTCTTAGACCCTCCGACCCAATTTTTGTAAGGTTTTTTTTTTAACACAAAAAACTGGTAAGCAAAGTAACCGGTGATATTTTGGTCCTGCATTTAAAACCACCAGTGATCATGTTTAAAAATTAAAGTAAAATTAGAAGTTTTATAGGTTTTTGTCTGGTCATTGTTTCCACCATGTTCTGTTCAATTTATATTCTTATAAAAAAAGTTCTATAGTCACTTTTTATTCATCTATTTCAACTCACCAACTTGTTACCTATTTAAGTTGAATGAAAAATATGTATGGTTAAACAGAATCTGTATCAATTTTATTTTCAGAGTCCCTGATGTCCTGAGATGCTGGGAAACTGTACTGAAGTCACAACATATGGGAGGATTTTATTGAAATGAGTGTCTAGTCACATATGTATTATAATAAATTTTTACAACATAATCAACCGAATCAGAAATACTTAAACGAACAAGAATAGAATAATGCGACGGTGTACAATATTATTACTATTTTTTTTTGAATCATGAATACCTCATACGGACAGTACTAGCATCAACTTCAAGAAAATTATGTCTAGTAACATTTGTGACTTGAGGGAATAAGGTTATTTGGACCCACTAATTTCGAAATTCCCAGGATCACCAGTTCAGCAAAATATCATATCAACATACATGTCTGACTGTTGACAGAGGTGGATCGATGGCGACTTTAACTGGACAGTTCATTAGAGTGGCTCAAAATAAGGGCTAATACGAAAATATAAATGTGTTTCTGTTAATCTGACCGACCATGCCCAATTTCTTTATTGGATTAAAATTTTGCTTTCTGAATTTTATTGGATTATAAAGTTTGTGGAATAACAGATGGCAGGAGGTGTATATAACTGGTTCTAACCAGAAAAGTGGGTGGTCTGTCTCCGCCAAAAAAACAACAAACAGATACATGTATATATATAACCCCACATGTTGAAAATGACTTGCACCATATAAACAATACAGGCGGAGAGGTGCGCATATTAAAAGGACATGCAGCATTCTCTTTTTTTTTTAAACGCCAAAATGTTATAATTTAAATATATGCAAGCGTGTGTAAAATCAATTCTTGATTAATCAATCGAGGTGCAAATTTTCATGCTTGATAAATACTTGATAAATGCTGTGTGTCCCTTTAATAAATAAAAACAATTATTGTATGATGCAATTTAATTTTTTATGTAATACCCTTTATATTGGGATGTTTTGATGTAAATATTTGAAATAAAATGTTTTAAATCAAATAAATAATTCATTTTGATATCAGACTTGTTACATATTTTTTACTTAGTCATGAAAGATAATATTTAAGGCCTTAATATGTACCTTAAATGTTTATTGTTTCCCATCGAATGGTGAGGCGGCATATGGTGTTAGTTATCTGTGCGTCTATATCCTTCCACAGTTTTTAACCAATCTTTTCGAAACTTTACATGATCTTTATCTATAGCATATCGATTTTGCATCAAAATAAAATTTATTTATGAATATATATTCTTGCATTTTACAATTTTCCACGGATTGTTTTCAGTGCGGTCATTCAAGTCCCATGGACATATTGAGTAATTTAAATGTTCGGTTGCCTTTTTTATATTTGTATACATTCTCATTTTCACCTCTCACCGCTGTAGGTTCAATTCCCATTGGGAGCTCAACTTGTAGGTGAGAAAGTGTCGATTCTTACAGATAGCAGAAAGTACACAGTACTGGTTCTACTCAGGAAATATGGCCTAAAATGTGCTATAATGACATAAAACACAATTCAACTTTAAAAATATAAAGTAAAAAAAATGGCCTTCTTTACTTTCCTTCGATGCTATCAGTATAAGTATTACGACAGTGTTTCTGTCTGATAAAAAAATCATCTTAGGGTTCCACTGACAAATGGTCTATATTTAAACTAATACAAGTAAGATGGGGCCCTCAAACACTTTTATGTGTGGGTGATATATTCCACGGTTGATTCATGATACTAGCATGGGACAGCTACAGTACATATGACAGTGCTGAGTGCAGTTGCGGATGAATTCAGTTGAATATTTAACGGCTCATCAACACAGTACAGGTTATTTAGAGCTGCCCCAGAGAGAGGGGAAGGATACATAGGAATCCGGGAACTGTGCCCTGCTCTTATTATCGAATAGATTCCTATGGTTCTTTAACATGCTCGGATGATAGACCTATACGCGGGACCACCCGGTTTACGTCCCCATCCGACGAACGAGGCTAAGGGAAAGTGTCTTGCCCAAGAACACACCAACAAAACTCAGTGGCACCACTTCCGGTTACAAATCCGCTGCGCTACTGACTGCGCCAAGTTGCGGATGACAATTAGACACTGGATAGTTTAGTCAAAAACAGAGCAACAAATATATTATCTGAATATGTTTAAGAATGTATGCTTGCTTGCAAGTGCTTTCAAAAACAGACTTTCATGATTTTAGTTGGGGTGGGATGGGGATGGGGCGCATCCTTTTAAATCTCAGCTCAGATGCACTCCCCCTCCTCCCTCCACCCCAACTCCCATCGTGAACAGTAGCGATTGTTACGTATGAGAGGGTGCCCAATACTACCCGCTCCATCGAATACGCGCCTGCAGTTCTTGCGAGGACAGTCGAGTCAAAATTACAGTTGAGTCAAACAATTCGTATTTTCGTGTACTTTAGATAAAGAAATAACATGCGCTTTTCGTGTCATGCAGCAAAATTCATGTAATATGTGAGCTAAAACAACAATTCAAGTATCTCCTCGTATTTTATTTAACAAAAAACACACGGTTGTTGTCATTTTCAACGTATTTTAAAAATGGCATCTTTTAGAGTTGTCGCCTCTCGCTTTGACATTTTACAAGGCGGGTCTGCATTTATCACGCAGTAAAGCTTCTAAAAAAAAGTCGGTACATCCGAAAATCACTAAACTTAAAGCGCAAATGAAATTTCATGATCAAAATTTCTCACAATTTTCCAAATTGTGTGTTTTAAAAAATTCAAAATGGCGGACATTTTTTTTTTTGACGTTGCCGAAAGATGACGTACTACTTTTCGTTGTCAAGCATGGTTGCGATATTTGAAAGATGTAGGAAAATATCAAGGCTCCTCCCCTACTGATAGCATCCATAAAAGAGTATTGCTTGGCAAAATTTAAAACTGTTTAATGGAATATTTAGTACTCAGTGAAGTGTGATTACAAAAATCAAAATCTGTTTAATGAAAGCGCCGTTTGAGGTGTCCTAAACCCTCAAAACTGGCCTATGGTAATACCAGCAAAAATGGGGTACTTTTTATTTTTGCTCAGTATATTCAGTATATATATGGTCGGGCCAAAAGTGAGAGTATGATCTTTATGGGTACACATTTTCAGCTTACTATTTTATCATGCAGATATGCACTTTTCTGCCCAATAAAGGGGTGACCTATTAAATTTTGCTTTATTAGTCACTGACCAATAGAGCAAATCAATGCGGAATCCCCCGGCGTTTATTGTACGTAACGTTATCTGACGTCATGCACGTAACGTTGCCTGACGTCATAAAACAAACAAATAACAACAACATGGCGGCGTCCTCGATAAGCGTAACATTCGGAGAAATAGGTAATAGTAATTCATGCAGAAAATGTGGATAATCTACATGATAAATAGAATATTATGTCAGTGCCTTTTACTATCAAGTTTATTAGGCTCGGCACAAAAACGAAAAAAGGCTCGGCAGAGCCTCACCATTCTTCGTTTTCTAAGCCTCGCCTAATAAACTTGATAGTAAAAGGCACGGACATAATATTCTCTATATAACCAACGTTACAGGAAAACGACAGCCACATTAGTTTCAGAAGAGAATATGATGTAAATATCACATCCTCTTGAGGGTATCAACCAGAGAATGTAATGTCGACCGATGCGATAGCCGAGGTCTGTCGACCGATGCGATAGCCGAGGTCGACATTTTCATTTCGAGGGTTGATAATATCCACTGGCACCTTCAAGAGGATGTGATATTTATTTTATTACACCGAACACATACTCCTAATATACTTATTTACTCGATAATGAAGAAAAAATTGCTGTTGTTGTTGAAAAAATCTATTTTTAGAACTGAGCTTTTCAAAAAGCTAGCGGGCTGATATATCCGTTATAACGCGTTGAGGGTGATAGCGCGAAATATCAACCCAGCAGGGTATGGGGATTTTACATGGAGTGTTTACAGTGAGATATAACAATATAAAATGTGCCTATATACGTATTTTATTTATTTATTTTTGATAGAAAATGTATTGAAGTCAAATTGGTGCAATATTTGTTAAAAGAAGTTTTTAAAGTAAAACTTAACGGACGTACATAAGCACAGAGACAGAGGGGTCATATTATAACTTACTTGAAATTCGCGCAGGTGAGCGAAAAGAGCAATGGGTAATCGGTAAAAAATCACAATCGATCATCGGTTACAATAGGTTGGATATAACCGATAAATGCAAGAAATAATTTGTCAAAATCAGTCAGAATGAAGTGTAAAATAAGCAAGTTACCCCGTGACACAGGCCTTGAACATTAGACTTATTTATGTTTGAGTATATGTTTCATATAATGTTATAATGCCATTGTTAATCAGCAAGTGTTAGCGTAATTGCCATTGATATAAATGTTTTTATTTGCGCATTTGCTCATTTTCACATACATTGCCATATAATTTATTTTACTTGACTTATAAAAGTGCTTTAACTATTAAAAATGTCCACGTAATATTTGAACGGCCCTCGAATTTCCTCTTATCTCCTAGATAATCATGTTAACAAGATGCTCAAGTATTGCAGAGCGATACACGTCCCCTGCCGGGCATTTTGTTTAGCAACAGTGACCTTGACCTTGAACATAAATGCAATCCCAAACTTGTTTATTATGTAAGCCACCTACACACCAAGTTTCAGGCCAATATCTTATTCCTAAGTAAAGTTAATGACAAGAAACATTTGTTCTATTTTTTAGTAACAGTGAACTTGACCTTGAACCCAGTGACCCCAAATGCAATCCCAAGCTTCCTTTTCAAATAATCTACCTACCCATAAAGTTTCATTACACTATCTCATTCTTAAGTGAAGTTATTGAGCGGAAACATTTTTCTATTTTTAGTAACAGGGATCTTGACCTTGACCCTAGTGACCCCAAATGCAATCTCAAACGTCCCATTTATATAAGATAATCTACCCATAAAGTTTTATTCCAATATCCATTCCTAACTAATATATAACTATAAAGTTATAGAGCGGAAACCATTTTTTCTGTATTTAGCAACAGTGTATTTTGTGTATTTTTTACAATTTCTGTTGCCATAGCAACCACAATTTTTGACATAATAATAAAACAAAATGATCTGCATGATCTCCTCGTTCCATTTTACCTATATACACATTTTCATTAAATTATCTTAACCATTTCTTTTGTTATCAAAGGATCCATATAATTTGTGTATTTTTACTATTTCAGTTGCAACCAATTTTTTGTTAGATAATAAAATAACGTGCATTATCCCCTCATTTGCCTTCTACTAGCATGTCAAGTTTCATAAACATATTTTAAATACTTTTCTCAATATCGCAGGGTCCATATTTGTGGGATGAAATAACAAGAAAAGTATAACGCAAGCGTTATATGTAGACGATTTTTAATAATGGGTTAGTTTGTGGAGTCTTTGTTCAAGTCACATACCTGTAATCGTCGATATGGAGATCATAGGAAGGTAAAGTGAATAATTAAAAGATAATGTATGAATACAGATAAGTTTTTATTTGGTCTAACGTATACATTATTATACATGTTAAAGGGAACATATTCAAGTATTTTCAATTAAACGATTTACACTTGAGCTATTACAAAGGGAATTTCAGTGACCATGCTACAATATAATATAAAAGACATATTTACTTAAATTTTACAAGTGATTATCATATGGGCCCTATTTATGTTCATGTTTTAGTTGTATTCAGGCTCAGTTGCCGTTAAGGCAATCAACTTTGTATTTTAAATGAATTACAAGTGATCTTATAGAAAATATTTAATTTCGTTACTTCTTTACACTACTCAAATATAAATGAGTGCCGAAACGTCTAGGGTAAAAATTAAAATAGATGATGCCGAAACGTCCAGGTGCCGATTCGTCTAGGTGTCGAAATGGCTTGGTGCCGAAACGTCCTGAATCGATCTTGATCACACAGACGCAAGCACTTGAGAATCGTCTGCATTTATTAATAAGCATTTTTCATGCACAATAGTTTTGTCTAGAAAATGTGTATTAATCCATGATCAGCTTATATCATACTCAAGGTCATGTGTGTAATGACTAATTCACATACATGTATCAAGTGTGCAATTATAATTCAAGGATGGCACTGTCTAGTAGCCTTACAAATTGGCTCCTATGCAGTTTTCTTAGTTTTTTATTCTGACGTTCTATGTAACTGCAAGTTGATGCTCGCCAATACATTTTTTTTTAAAAGAGCATTAAACGTGTATTTTAACACACTATACAGTCTAAATAAGTGTAGACATATATTAAACTGGAAGTTTCATGTAATAGTATTCAAGATTATTTGAGTTCTAATTTGTATCTCTTTCAAATGCAATCTCAGTAGGATTACAACAACGTGGACATAATTTTTAAGTTTTATTTCAGGTATGTTTAAGACATGCAATATGAGTGTTTTGTGAAATGTTTCATTCCAGTGAAACTTGTTCAAATCACAGGCATCCGACACAGAGCTAGGATAATAAAAGATTGACTTCGAGGGATTTCATTAACTGATTTATGGACCAAAACAAAAGTTTATATCTATATATACATATTATATACTTGAAGGTATTGAACTCCTAAAATGGCAAAAAAACCCCAAAAAACAGTTCTATACTACTTGTTATTTCTCGGTAAGTAATATAGCCTGGGAAGCATAACCTGCTCATGTCACAAGCAGTATTATATATATAACGAATAAAACATAAACTATGGAACGCCATGGCTGTCTTGTGATGTTGCCGATTACAGTGTATTTCCCTTTATATGTGGTAAATAAATCTTTATATATGGTAGAAAAGTATTTATATGCGGTAGATTAATCATTACATGCGATAGATAAGTCATTGTATGTAGTAGATAGACCATTATATGCGGTTTAGTTATCATTATATGTATTGCATTTATTACTATATGCAATAGTTTATCTAATATAGCCTATGAGGTCCTTTGAACATTATATGAAGTAGGTTTGTATGTATATATGCAGTGCTTCTGTTGACTTAATATGTGGTACATATTTTAATATACGTGGTGGATACGTCTTTATATTCGGCGGTTTCAATTGCATTATATTCGGTACAAATGGCATTATACGTGGTATATTTCTTATGATATCCGGTGCTTTTTCTATTATATGCTGTGGTTTTTTCATTATGATGATATGAGATCAATCGGAACACTCGTTTTTTAAGATGTTGCGATTTTATCGAAAATTTAACAGGGAGTGTGATTTTAACGGCGCCGTCTAGTCTAACTTGCCACGCATCGTCATTCTCTACCCAGAGTACACTCGTTCCTCATTTGACTCTGTCAACGTCAAAGGAAGTATGGCGAACGGTTAAGTGACGTGATTATTCAAAAAAGTTATGACAACGTTTATAATATATCATTTTGCGTGATCTGCAAAGATAAAATATAGACCTGTATTCAATAATTTCAATTTTTACTTCTATGAGTTTTTTAAAATAATTTTCTGCTATCGAGCTTCGGTTTGAAATGTTTACATATGCGCTTCGATTGAGGAGACCTAACGTGTTATTTTTGTAGTAAAATAGTCCCGATTAAAACTAATATTTCAAATCTTGCAACATCTAATTTGCAGATATTCTGAAAATTATATTTACACAAGAAATAAATAAGTTTCAGGCAAACATATTCCAATTTAACAGGTTTTACCAAAATCGTGTAATTTAGTTGTTAGCAGAGATATATGTGAGTGCAAGGAACGATAACTCTGTGTGGAGATTGACGGATGCGTCTGTAATATCGTCTGCAAAACTAAAATATGCACTGGAAAAATTCCATTTCCCCTCTGTTATGGGTCACCCTTTCCCTCTGCAATGTGTCACCTTTCCCCTCTGTAATGTGTCACCTTTTCTCAGTAATGTGTCATTCTCCCTCTGTAATGTGTCACTCTTCCTCTCTGTAATGTAATGTTTGACTGTCACCCGTTCTCTCTGTAATGTATCATTTTCCCCCTCTGTAATGTGTCACTCTTTCTCTTTTTAATGTGTCACCCTTCTCCTCTGTAATGTGTCACCGTTTCTCTCTGTAATGTGTCACCCTTCCCTTCTGTAATGTGTCGCCCTTCCTCTGTAATGTGTCACCCTTTCTCTTCAATATGTCACTATTCCCCTTTGTAATGTGTCTCCGTTTCTCTCTGTAATGTGTTACCCTTCCCCCTCTTTAAAGTGTCTCCTTTCTCTGTAATGTGTCACTATTTCTCTCTTTAATGTGTCACCCTTCCCCTATGTAATGTGTCACCTTCCTCTGTACTGTGTCACACTTTCTCTTTAATGTGTCACCCTTCCCCTCTGCAATGTGTCACCCATCCCCTCTGTAATGTGTCACCCTTCCACTCTGTAATGTGTCACCCTTTCCCTCTTTAATGTGTCACCTTCCCCTCTGTAATGTGTCACCGTTTCTCTCTGTAATGTGTCACCCTTCCCCTCTTTAAAGTGTCGCCCTTAAACAAGTTATAAACTTAAATATAACGCTTAACTTTTTTAAAAGTGATGTATTTGACGAGAAATCGTCAGTTTAGAATATTCAAACCACCGTCTGCTGCAATTGTTTTGAATAATCTTGATCATATGCGACGCTTGCTTTTTTAACGTTTCCCTTTGTCTTTAAAAAGCAAGCGTCGTTTATGATCAAGATTATATAGAAGAAATACACTGAGGCATTCGCAACATCTCGTACACTGCTTCGCAGCAATACTCGTCATTCGCAACATCTCGTACACTGCTTTGCAGCATTACTCGAATGTAATACGCAGGTTTCCATATTGGTTACGTCATACTAGCGTGACGCGCGTCAGATTCCCGCCAAAACGAATTTGTATTCAAAATCAAAGTTATCTTCAACATTTTGCAATGTCATTTAGCCGATTTCTCCATCTGCAGTTTATTTACGTGAAAGTAGTGATAAAACCTTCATCTGTATTGTAAATAACAAACATGCAACGCAAATCATACATCAACACACACGTGGCCATAATGTTTATGTAGCAACAGCTTAGCAACAGTTCACTATTTTCTGTGCCGTTGCCTTCCGGCTAACAGAATGTTAAGATTTTGAACATACCGAAGCGCCGAGATACACACGAGGCGGGATCCCGAGGAATGACGGGATTGGCCGAGCGTTCACGATTGCAATACTCGAATGTAATACACAGGTTACCATATTGGTTACGTCATCGCGCCTTAGATTCCCGCCAAAACCGCCAAAACCAATTTGCATTCAAAATTGAAGTTATCATCCAAATGTTGCAATGTTATTCAGCCGATTGCTCCATCAGTAGTTTATTTACATTAAAGCAGTGATAAAATCTTCATCTGCATTGTAAAAAACAAACACTCGACATAAATTATACATCAACACGTGTGGCTAGCGGCCATTGTTTACATAGCAATAGTGCACTTGTTTCTGTGCCGCTGCCTTCCGGCTAACATAATGTCAATATTTTGAATATACCGAAGCGCCGTGATACACACGAGGCGGGATCCCTTAGAATGACGGGATTGGCCGAGAGTTCACGATTGACACTGAGGCAGTCAAACTCCCCTCAGTGGTTACTTCCCCTTTCTGTTACAGTAATCACTGCCACCACACACATTTATAGCTGAAATTCAGCTAAGTTTAATCTTTGATTAAATATTTTTTAGGTCAATATTTCAACTTGCTTTATTCATAATATAGGAAAATAGTGTGAAAAACGGTATCTGGTTACAAAAATAATTCATTTGTTAAAAAAAATCAATTTTAGCGAATATGAACACCGGTTACTTGTAAACAAACATGTATTCCGTTGAGAACATTACAGAAGCTGATGTGTAAATTTAATAAAGAGATTACACCCAAGCATGGACCTACATACGTATTTAAATCTATGACCCAAACCAAAACAGGTTGAATGTTTTCAACATCTTCTCGAAGGTGATGATGTTATTGCCAATTGCCTGTTGGTTACGGCAAGAGTTTGCTGTAACACGCATTACTTAGTGTATCATCACATGGCCTCAGCTATCGTCACGTGATTTGTGTGGCGGCAGGGGCAACAATATCACTGCGCGGAGGTTGTGAGGCAGTGGGTGGAGTGAATATTTTAAACAGACGATTGTTCGTCAATACAACAATTTTAAAAAGGTAAGCGTGGTATTTATGTTTATTACTTGTTCCGTTGTTGAAATCATCTCGGATTGTATTGATTGACACTGGTACATTCTGGGAATCGAAACCAATAACGATGAATATGTGCTTTATTTTGTTCCAAAGTGATGTATACCTAATTATAAATCGCGTTTTCCGAAGCATTTTGACTTGTCACAGAAAAACGGTTCGATCGAATTGTTTTCGGTTTTCGGTTTCGAGAATGATATACATCTGCGATTCCAACCAGCCCAGATTTGTAGATAATTCTCGGAATTTGGTCAGTGAAATAATTGATGAAACCAGTTAGGTATCAAATGTTGACCAGCGAGAGCTTCACACCTTGTCTATATTACATAACTCTGGGACATTTTTTCAGGAAAACTTAAAATATGTTTGTTTACAACAAATAATACGATTTTTTTTTTAATTTTTAATATTTTTTATTTTAATATTTTTATTTTTTTTATTTTTTGTATTTTAATATTTGTTTATATTTTTATTTTAGTTCACCGATACAGCAACTGTGAACTTGAGGGAATTTCAGTTCAATGACTAGAAGCTGATACGGCCGGTACTACCTATGATCTGTAGGTCTAACATGGTGGCACGCGTTAAAAACGACTGAAACATAATGGGATGATTAACTCGAACGGATACCTGAAGCGCCGAAACCGAAAGTTGGTGTGGAAGCTGCGAATTTCAATAATTTCAAGAGCGAACGTATATTTTACCTGCAGGCGTCCATAACAATTTCAAAACGAGTATTTTGTGACAAGACATCCGATTGGACGAGGTAGCTACTTCGGGTAAAATATACGTTCGTTCTTGAAAGGGAGTAAGTGTAAGTGTATCCTTACTCCCTGATTATAGGTAGTAAGGGCCGTGCCATCTTCTTGTTATTGAACCGAAATTCACTCAAGTTGGCATATTTGTCTCTGGTACAAAAAAAGTACGAGAGATTGAATGACAGTTTGTTTTACTGGTTATATATACAATTCTGCTTGTGACATGTGCAGGTTACGTACCGAGAAATAACAAGTAATATAGAACTGTTGGTGTTTTTGGCCATTTTAGGAGTTCGATACCTTCAAGTATATAATATGTATAACAATTTTGTTTCCACCTGTTATGTTCACCGCGTGCACTTCGCTGGGTGGGCACTGATGACACTCGTGATGTTTGTGTAGGGGTCACCTTGTCATTGCAGCTCTATTCGCGTGGAGCATGTGTGTCATTTGAAGATGTCTCCTGCGTCCCGTCACAGCATACACCACATGATGGCTACACCGAACTCGGAAGTTGGAAGTCGGAAGTCCGTAGGCCGAAGCTGAAGATCAACCCACACAGTAGCAGTAGAAAACGTATGCCGTATTTAGGTAGTAATAGGGATCGAAGCTGAGGATACGGAATACTGAAGACCAAAGAGGGGAAGATGTACTGGCCATCGGAGTTTGTGGGCGGCGCAGGAGTCATACTTTGACAGGTGTGGCCCCAAACTGGGCTACCTAAACTACAACTGCCCAGTAGCTCGTTGATGAACCACCTAGTGGATACCTAGTGGATGTCGTCCAGACCCAACATCTCACCGCCGCAGCGAAAACCACAGAGGGAAAGCGACAACTACCTACAATCAACGGAACAGACAACACAGCAGCAGCACCAGATCAACCTACACACTCAACGCAGAACAGTCCAGCCTCTATTGTGCCCATCACTTCAAGATACGTGAGATATCTTGCGCTTGTCGTGTTTGTTGGTGGAGGGACTATAAACCTCAGAACCACACACACACACACACACACACACACACTAAACAATTTATTTTTATTTCAGAAGTCAATTGATTAAGATTTTAATCTCTCAAAGTCAACTTTTACTATCCTAAATGTGTTGTCCGGCACAATTAGATGTAGGAACCTACGACGCCGAGGTACCGTTACGGTATTTAAGCATTTAAATATATAAAAATTCCCTTCAAAACACGCAAATATTAAGCAGTAGGCCTATTATGTTTGATTTAGTCCTCTCTAGGCCTATTAGCTTTTTAAAAACAGTGATTTGTAGACCGAAAGTGAATTAGTGTGTTAAGGATTGCGCCTTAATCACCCTACTGTAGTCCTCAATTATTGGGTCAGAATCAATACAAGGGCATGTACCCTGTATATAAACGACAACAAAATATGTAAAAAAATAAATAATTTTTTACCTGATCCATATTGAAGCACTCCTTGTAGCAACTGTGGCATTCCTTGTAACAATTGTGGCACTCGTTTCCATGTGCATGACTGTGTACACATAAACAATATGTTATTGATAAGAGATCGTTACTTTCAGTCAGTATTCATACCAATTGACTTGTGTGTAATATAATAATCTTATAGGTGTTTGTCGACCATGTAGTTATATATAATAGAGAGGGGTCGCTATTTTATACCTAAATACCCCGTGAAAAAAGAATATGTTTAAACTGTAATTAAATTGAAGATTAAGAACATTTCATTATATTTAATGGACCAGCATGTTTTAAAATGGAAAAATAGTATTAACAAAGTAGAAGGTGTAAATGGAGTAGGTAAAACAAGTTGAAAACGTATAGATTGTTTAAATCTGAATATATTGTTTAAACCTTATTGTACACTAATACTACAATTAAAGCATTGCCGAATTTAGAAGTGGGGTCGCACCCTTAAAAATTGAAACTGGTCGATATGAAAATCTAAGAGAAAGTCAACGCTTTTGTTCCCTTTTGTGTTCAAGAGATTGAGGATGAAAAACGTACCATTTTAAAATGTAGCATGTATGTTGACATCAGAAAGGTCTTGTTATACAAGGCATACTCATATGTCCGGATTTTGTAAATTTAAACGATATGGATAAAATGATTTACATGTTATCCAATAAGGACATGATTGGATTATGTGCCAAAACCTGTTTTAACATTCCTCAAAAACGGAATACTGTTTTATATACATAGTAAATAGGAGTTCTGTGAAAATTATAAAGCATGTTGTCTGTTTTACAATTCAGTGTATAAAATATACTTATTATTTACATAAATATATATATATATATACATGTTTTGTTTGCTGTGGTATTTCATTCTATTGTTTTATTTATCACATTCAGGCAACTATGTTTTAACTATAAATAAAAACTAAATTTGTATGCATATATGCTGAATGTATATCATGTATTTATAATGCATCTACAATCATAATTTTAGAAATCCTAGTATATGTCTTCTATGGTTATTAAGCGTGTGGACAGCCCTATCTAATATAACCATGGATGAAATATAAAAGCCTGTGCGATCGATCCCTTTGGGGTATTGCTTCAGTAGTGAGTCTGATGACTCGGCTGGTGCAATAGGTCCAGGACCAATCACATAAGTTAAATGTCTATCATATTGTTTTATTTTTGTAAATGAAATTTAATTGCATATAGTCTCTTATTATTCTTTTAGAATGGAAAAGTTAAAATCATGTGTAATGTTTTATTGTATATACTATTGAATTATGACGAGGCTTTAATAAACTATAAAACGTCTATTTCGTAAATAAATACTAATCTCAACTGTGGAAACAGCTCAAATCAGTAAACTTCCTGTTTTGCAATGATGCCTCGTCAAATGTTTATGATAAGCAAAAAAAACGTTGCTGTATAACGAATTCGTTATAATATTGTACCGAATTTCGTTTTACGGATATAATGAACCTCGGTTACTGCGAAGTATTTTGAGGTCCCCAGGAATCCGTAATAAGCAAATTTTACTACCATCTTCGGGATGGCTCACATTTTCGTACTGCTGACATTTTAAATATTGTGTTCTCCTCAACCCGGGGCTATCTAGAGGGCGTGAACGCGCTTGAAAGCATTTTTCACTACCGTTCATGAACAGTCTCAATCAAACCGAGACTGCAATATCTTTTGTATTATCGTGTTCGGCGATTTCCTAATTCCTCATTTCATAATATTTTTACTGTATAAACTCAACATCCGTGTTCAGTGATCGTTTAGTGTTTAATATCGTCTTTCTATTTACTTACTACCACTTATTAAATATATTCTATACATATCTTGGTCTTCACGTAATATTCAATTAATTAATAAATAATTTCCAGTTTCAACCGTTATTTCTTAGACCTTTTTCAATTAAGTCCGAATCTTAATAAATACATATCCATTAAAGCCAAATGGTATTTCGAGCCGATCTTAAATATCTCAATAGTGCTACATATATGACGAGATGTCTATACATTTACAGAATTGTGAGACGATGAATCACTCGCTATTCCATGAGGGAAGTGTGAGGGTGGGATGGGGTAACGAACAAAACCCCGGGGAATATTGGCTCGAGCTGCTCGAGTTTTTTTCCAGTTTTTTTCCCCCTATATATTTTTTTTATTAGAAGGTTGTAAGCCACATATTTTCAGATGATGTATTTGTATGCCCCCCGAAGGGTGGCATATAATAGTCGGACTGTCCGTCCGTCCGTCAGTCCCTTCGTTCGTTTGTTCGTTCGTTCGTCCCTACAATAGTGTCCGGTTAATAACTCTGACTATAATGGACGCATTTTCAAATAACTTGGCACAACTGCTCACCACAACAAAACGACGTGTCGCGCACAAAATCCAGGTCCGTGGCTCCAAGGTCAAGGTCCCACTTAGAGGTCAAAGGTCAATACGAAATGCTTTCGTGTCCGGTTAATAACTCTGACATTCATGGACAGATTTTCAAATCACTTGGCCCAAGTGCTCACCACACTTACACGACGTGTCGCACCCAAAACCCAGGTCCGTGGCTCCAAGCTCAAGGTCACATTTAGAGGTCAAAGGTCAAATCGTGTCCGGTCAATAACTTTGGCATTTCTTGACGGATTTTGAAATAACTCTGGCACAAGTGCTCACCACAACAACATCATGTGCCGCGCACAAAATCCAGGTCCGTGGCTCTAAGGTCAAGGTCACACTTAGAGGTGAAAGGTCAAATGGTGTCCGGTGAATAACTCTGGCATTCTTTGATGGTTTAACGGGGTTGGGTGGGAGATAGAGTGTTTTGTTGTAAAATATTCCGAAAGTGGACTGTTTGTTATAACCTTCAGAATAACATTTCGCAAGCAAAATCTTGAAATCCGTCCAAGATTTGGAGTACTGTTTATTCTCAAAAAGGTCTTCCCAAACTCGTTAGAATGCATAATTTTATCCAGGTTTATATATAACTCGTTAGAATGCATCATTTTATCCGGGTTTATATATAACTCGTTAGAATGCATCATTTTTTCCGGGTGTATATATAAACCCAGATAAAATGATGCATTCTAACGAGTTTGGTTACTGTGTATATTCATTGTTAATAAATACGCCACTCAGGAAGGCCGCAAGGCCGAAAGCTATGGCATAAATAAAATTGCTAGAGTTTTTACTTATATATATATATATATATATATATATATATACAAACCCTGATCTTATTTTAAAAAATAATGTGGGAGTGCTTTTCCCAATACCCATAGACGTTTCTCATCTGCGGACCACAATTGATTGAAATTTGGCCTATAACTTAAAATCATAATATGTATAAATGTAAATCAAGGCCAGAATCTAATTTCAGACTCACTATCCCGGATTTTTTTTGTACATTTTTTACTGTTCCGTGCGTTAATTTCTCTCAGCGACTGGGTCAGATATACATTATTTTTTCGTTTCTGCAACACTGACTTACCTAAATATGCCTTTCCGACTAAGAAATTCTTCAACAATTATCGAAATTCACGGATTGTGTAGAGGTCTATACACAAATATGCAGCTTGTTTACTACGCGATCGCTAATCTCCACGCTGAGTTATCGTTCTTTGCACTCACAAATGACTGCGCGGTCGCCTGACAATGACGGAGTTACAGCTAATATTGGCCAATCAAGCAACAGTAAGCGATGCAGGTCGATATATTCAGGTCGATGGATTCCGTCATTTGTCACAGGATTAACTTATCCAGTGCCGTCACTGTAGCTATTTCCTGAAAACTGACGCTTCAGAAAAGAACCGAAAGTGAAAGTGAAAGTCTTCCTTATATACAATTGTATGTTGAGACTCGATGATTGGATCATCTGATTCAATCATCGAGTCTCAACATGAATATGAACACTTCACTTTCACTTTCGGTTCTTTTTTCTGAAGCGTCAGTTTTCAGGAAATAGCTAGTCGCTATAAAAACACAATACTGATAAGAACGTCATTTTTTACCTAAACCTTCAAGAGAATTTCGCTATGCTATATATAAAGACTGCTACCATTGCGGTGTCCCAAAATATTTTGCTTTATCCCCCCAAATATTTTTTCCAATGTTCCATTGTTCCCCAAAAATATTACCAATAACAGACAATGTTTCCTTGTTATTAATCAGTTTCCTTGAGTTTCCTTGTTATTAATCAGTTACCTTGAGTTTCCTTGTTAATAATTGTTGTTAATCAGTTCTCTTGCTATTAATCAGTGTCTTTGAGTTTCCCTTTATTAATTGTTATTAAATCAGTTTCCTTGTTTTAGTCAGTTTTCTTGAGTTTCCCTGTTATTAATCAGATTCCTTGTCATTTGCAGCTCCTGCTCACGAGCATCATGTGATAGCCCTACACAAACATGGCCACCATGTTGGCGGACTACCGTCCATATTCTGGGTCTCGATTGCCGTTCTTGTTATCATCTTTCATTTGTTTTTTTTTAAGTTGATTTATAACGAATATTGCCAAGCTCAAGAACGATTTACAAGGAGCCGATACCACGTATAGCATGAAATGAACCATGTGAACATGTTTTCAAGAGAGTGTATTTATTCTATTTATCCATATGTGCTCAGAATAAAAGGTGAAGAAGAACACTTTCTACCACTAGAAAGATGGTGGACGCTGTGCAATTAGGAACGAGTCATTTAACAAGCATGCATGCATGAAGAAGGAATCAATAACAGATTGTGTGTCAAGTGAAAGTTTCTGTTTGTTACATCCTCACATCCCCATCATGACGGTATGCCTACGTGATATGTATTTAAAACATTTTGTGCTAGGTTTCTCAGTTATGCAAACTTTAACCTCTTATTGATGCTATCAAGCTTTGATAATATGTGTGATTTAGTGATGTGAATGTATGTTGGTACATTTGTAACTATATATTTAAAGGGACACATGGCAATTTTGAAAGATTTATAAAGAATTAAAATTACACCTTGATTTATTTATCTAGTATCATTTTCATTTTGAATATGCTTGCTTATATTTACATAAAAGGTAATTACAATTTGGGAGTTTCAAGTTTTCTTTGTTATTCTACCATAGTTTTAAATTTATTACTGGTGATCCAATGTAATCAACATATAATCACATGCACAAAAACAATTTGCTGTGAACTATTAAAATCATAATTTAATAATTTTCAATAAAGCATGTTACGTAGAAAAAACTAGCACAATGCCACGAGTTTTCAGGACTCCACAAGTTTTAAAAAAAATCAAGATTGCCGTGTGCCTCTTTAAGAATTAAATTAATTGACATTTTCGTGGTAACCATGGTTACAGTAACTTTTGAATACTGGTATTTTAAATACATTTTTTAAGACATTGAGAAATCTAACCAAACTAAGAAAATGCTATTACCAAATATCCAAATTGGGAACGCCACTTTCTTATAATTTTCTAACTGTATATATAGTTTATTTGTCTTTCTGCTTTATAACATAGAAAAAATGATGTTCTACTATATATCTTAAGCACATTTCAATGCTGCCTTGAAACTTTATACATTCATTCTATAAAAGCCATCAATTTCAAAATGCCATCTGTTGTCACATAATACCTCATTTGCTTTAATATTAAAGGGACCGGCAACAGTCTTAAGTATTTATCAAGGAGTAAAATTAGCACCTCAATGTATTAATGGAGTATTTGTTCACTTGAAATCTGCTTTTCTTGTTGGTGCACTATTCTTAACAAGTAAAAATAATATCTTCCGAACTATTCAAATAATTAAAAATGTATACAAGTTAGGTAGACTAACAGGACGCCGTGAGTAAATCAAGATTGTGAAGTATCCCTTTAACACAGATATTTCAGTAGGTTTTAAAATCTTGATAGTGCTAGACATGTATCATAAACCTGCTTGTAAATAAATATTACTTCACTTGATAACTCCGAGACTGTTCAAGGTTTCTTCTCTAAGATTTGCTGCACATATACTGAACAACTTTAAAAACGTTTATACATTATATTCATTACTTTTTTAGAATTACCGTATTTCCCCTAATGAAGGTGCCTCCCCTAATAAATAAAAGATATCAAAATTCAGTACATTTTTGATCTTTTGTATCCAAAAATTCCCTCATCAAGCGTCAAGATCACCTCCAGGGACTCCAGTCGCTTTAGTCCCTTTAAAGGGACACATGGCAATCTTGAAATTTATATCAAGAATTAAATAAGCACCTCGCTTTAATAATCCAGTATCATTTTAACCTAAACCTTTTTCAATTTTCTTCATTATTCTACCAGATGTTTAAATATATTATTGGTGCAATATAATCAACAGTCAGTAATATGCAAACAGAATTTTCTTTGCACCATTCTAATAATTAGCCCCGTGTGGTTCCGGGGGCCCCATTTGGTTACAGGGCAAAGAATAGGGCCACTGCAGATCCCGTTTGAGGGGAAGGCAGAGGGGTAGAACTGCCCCAAATTCATGTTCATTTTATCATTTTTTGTTCATGCTCATTAAAGGTCTTCCCCTGCATTGTTTCAGGTGCCGTCTCGCTCATATCACTAGAGCAGTGGCAGAAAAACTTAGTATAACGTGGCTCCGGTGTAAATGGAGTGTCTTCAATAGAATTTGCAGCAAGTCTGCAGTTCAGGGTGAGAAGGTTCTAGACCCGCTCTCCATATTTTATCTCGATGAACATGGAGGATGAGCCTGGCATGTTCATTCCTGTTAGGCGCCATATAACCTTTCATGTGTTGGTGTGCCTTGAAACCCCAATTCAATTCAATTCTAATAATTAATATTAATGATTTCAAATATGCAAGTTGTGCAGAAAAAGTAATGGATGCTGCCTTTTGATTTAACGATGGTTCAAAGCAGAACTACTGTATCTTGTTCTTTATTTATATATAGTTACAGTAGTTTCGAATTCACCCCTTGATACATAAACTTCCTATTAGGCAAATAAAATTATATGTGGTTCCTATTGCATGTTAAAATATTTTAGCCAAGGTAGGTAGCGAAATATTTTATTTTCTAAAAAGAAATTATTTTACAATGTCTTTTTTTTTGTTCACTCAATACTTTTAAAATGTTATAAACTAACTTAAGTATATATTTGTTGATATCAGATACTGAACAGATTGAAAACATAATTTAATTTGAAGAAAACAAATTAAAAAAACACATTTTTTTTTTTCATAGTTACAGAGTTTAGTGTCGGCCCTTAAAAACGGGGTCGGTTGGGAAACCGGAACAACACGTATAATTTTATTTGGCCTTACTAATATTTTATTGTATTTCCATTTAAACTTTGTCAATGTAGTTGGCTTTTTAGTGGCCTAGTGGTGCCTTTCATTGATACATTTGTATATATATACACACACTTATCATTTGTTTATATATCATTTTAATTCTGTTTCTTGAACCTCACTTAAAGTACCAATCTGGACTTGCCTTATGTATCAACCAACCTATTAACCTAGAGGTGTTGTTTTGTCTTTTAAATTATTTGTGCGTAATCTCTTTCTTCCGTCTGATAAAATCGGATAAAAAGCAGGTGGCTTTGAATATTGAACATTAGGTCTTGTGTGGTTAATATCATTTGTTTGTATGGTGTTTTACGTCATTTGCAACACATGTAGGGTTATATATACTGAGGGAAAAAAGTTTAGCAAGTTTTTTAGATGAAATAACACTGTATACAAGATATACTGACATTTTGGGACTTTACAGGCTTGACCCCTACGTTCATTTCTTCGTTAGGTCATTAAGCTGTTCGACTGTTATTGATGTGTGTTTAATAAAATTTTGTGTCTAGGGCAGTAGTTTCTTGATTTTACAACCAAACATGTATTATTTCCAGGGTGCAACAAAAACTTGCTAAACTTTTTCCCCACAGTATATGACGTTTTTTTGTGGTGTAGGCAGACCACCCACTTTTCCTGGGTAGAACCAGTACAGTACACCTCCCGCAATTCATAAGAAATGTGCATCAGATTTTGACTCTTCCTCACTTACAAGTCGAGCTCAAAGTGGGATTTAAACCCGCAGCGGTGAGGAGTGAAGGTTTACAACGCGATGTGTTTAACCATTCGACCACGGAGACACTTTGCTGGATGGCGTAGCAAATACAGGCTTATAGTTTGGAGATTTCCGTCTGTCGGTCCATCTGCAAGTTTTGAAGTTTTGGTGAAAGGGAATGTTGCGCTTTTTTGGAACTAGTCTCATTTAAAAAGCCTTTAAAAAAACATCGAAAAAGCTGAAAAAAGTATCAAAATATCTTAAAAAATATAGACATAATTGTTACCCATAAATTTGTGTAGATACAATATTAAAACATGTTGCATACACGTGTTCTCATGGTTTGACTCAAATAAATAAAATTATCGTTGAAATCCCTAGCTACTATCCTATATTTCAGGGTAAATACAACATATGAGCATATATATCAATACACGTATACGTATACTAATAGGTACTATAATTAAATGTCTTAGAAGAAAGTAAAAAAATATATTTTATATATAATAATGGGGCATTAGGATTTCCATTAAGTATAATATATCAATACAAAATACTTGAACACATACATCAATACACATATATCAATATACATGTCAATACACAATACATGTACACATACACCAATACACATATATCAGTACACTATACATGAACACATACATCTATACACATATATGAAAAAAAACACAATACACCCTACATGTACACATATATTAATACACCATGCCTATATTGTTGTTACTTTGAATTTTATGTACAATGATTTGTTAATATACATAACTTATATTTACTCCAATTGTGTGTATTTTGTTGTGTCGTCTGCGTAGCATGTCAGACACTTAGGGATCCTTTGTCCGTCATCTGTTGTCGTTGTCAGTCTGTCACACTTTAACTTGCAACCTAACTTTGGCTTTAACTTGAACGTTATTTGACCTATGTTCATGAAACTTTACGCACATCTTCATCTTAACTCAAGGAATGTTTGTTACACATGTCCAAAAACTCTGATTTTCATTTTGGCAGAGTTATAACCCCTTTCATAAAACTTTAACCTGCAACCTAACCAAGCTCATAACTAGCCATAACTTAAAAAGTATTTGACCTTTGTTTATAAAACTTCACACACTTATTCATCTTACCACACAGAATATTGTTTCCATTGACCATTAACTCTGACTTTCATTTCAGCAGAGTTATGCCCCTTTTCTTAAAACCTTAACCTGCAACCTAACCTGGCTCATAACTTGGCAAAATATTGACCTATGGTCAAGAAACTTTATACAGTCCTTCCTATCAATTATCCAATGCAGATTGATGCCCCTTTTCATAAACTTTAATTCTTTAAAAAAATCTCTCCATAATTCATGAAGGATTGCACCCCTGCCTTCAAACTTTATAGTTAGATTGTCTTTTCTTAAATATGCACATGTAGGTGACGCACGTGTTGCATGGAACACCCTTCTGCAAACAAAAGCATTCTTCTTGACAAAAAATGTCAGAAAACTCTTTATTTAAATGATATCTGTCGTCCAAATATTTATTTTTTATTATTTTCATATTACGAACATAACAACAATTCTCAGAATATTCAGTGCACTTGGTGTTATTCAGTAGTGAATATTCATGTTACCTATACGAATACAGGTACTTATTGACGTTACCTATAAAAAAAACCAGGTAATTATTGATGTTACCTATAAGAAATACAGGTAAATTTATGCTACCTATAATAATACAGGTATTATTGATTTTAACTGTAAGAAATACAGGTAACTATTGATGTTACCTGTAAGAAATACAGGTATATATTTATGCTACCTATAATACAGGTATTATTGATTTTACCTAATATAATAAATATGGGCTATTATTGGTGTTGCCTATAAGAAATGCAGATAATTATCAATTTTACCGATAAAAATACATGTTATTATTGATGTTACCTATAAGAAAAACGGGTAATTATTGATGTTACCTAAATAATTATCAATGTTCCCTATATAACTATCAATGTTACCTATATAATTAACAATGTTACCTATATACTTATCGATGTAAGCTATCAGTAATACAGGTAATTATTGATGTCACCTGAAAGAAATACAGGTAGTTGTATATATTACCTATATAATTATCAATGTTACCTATAAGGAATGGGGGTAATTATCAATGTCTATATAAGTATCAATGTTACCTATATAATTATCAATGTTACCTATATAAGTATCAATGTTCCCTATATAATTATCAATGTTCCCTATATAATTATCAATGTTACCTATATAAGTATTTATCAATATTCCCTATATAATTATCAATGTTACCTATATAAGTATCGATGTTCCCTATATAATAATCAATGTTACCTATATAATTATCAATGTTACCTATAAAAAATACAGGTAATTACAAATGTTCCTTATATAATTATCAATGTTACCTATCAAAAATACAGGTAATTATTGATGTTACCTATAAGAACTACAGGTAATTATCTGCTCTCTATGAATGCTTCAGGTATTCTGGAAATATAAATATTCGTTTAAGTGACAAAAATTGTTAAAAAGTGTTGTTTCATTCTGAGAGATAAGTAAATACACTGTACTTACAAGTTGCATTGTGTATATGCAGGTGTTATTTTGTTTTGCCTTCATGTACATATGTGTACACTAGTGTTATATTTACAATGTTACCGGGGTACATGTAAGGTTTATGCTGTAGTATTGTTTTATGAAATGTAGGATTGAGGGCATTGTGCTAACCATGTATATAAAGTGTGCAATGACATGCACAGTCATTTGGTAAAATGTTGAAATGTTTTGTTATTTCATTATTATGTATCTTACAAATTGTCGTTACACATTCCAGTTTGGTTTAAATGTATTTTATTTGAATATGCATACAGTGTATACAATAAATAAAAAGATAAAAACAGAAGAATTCTTTAAAAGTTCTGTTCAAAATTTGCCCAATTTGTTATCAATAAAAACAGGTAAGAATGAAACCTTTTGTTAATATTGCTGATACTGTCATAACCCATCAACCCATCATTTACAGAAGATAGAGCTCTGATACTGCCATAACCCATCATTTACTGAAGATTTAGCTCTGATACTGCCATAATCGATCATTTACTGAAGATACAGCTCTGATACTGCCATAACCCATCATTTACTGAAGATATAGCTCTGATACTGCCATAACCTATCATTTACTGAAGATATATAGCTCTGAAACTGCCATAACACACCATTTACTGAAGATATAGCTCTGATACTGCCATAACCCATCATTTACTGAATATCTAGCACTGATACTGCCATAAACCATCATTTACTGAAGATATATCTCTGATACTGCCATAACCCATCATTTACCGAAGATCTAGCACTGATATGCATAACCCATCATTTACTGAAGTTATAGCTCTGATATTGCCATAACCCTTCATTTACTGAATATATAGCTCTGATACTGCCATAACCCATCATTTACTGAAGATATAGCACTGATACTGTCATAACCCATCATTTACTGAATATCTAACACTGATACTGCCATAACCCATCATTTACTGAAGATATAGCTCTGATACTGCCATAACCCATCATTTACCGATCATTTACTGAAGATATAGCTCTGATACTGCCATAACCCATCATTTACCGAAGATATATCACTGATACTGCCATAACCCATCATTTACTGAATATCTAGCACTGATACTGCCATAACCCATCATTTACTGAAGATATGTCTCTGATACTGCCATAACCCATCATTTACCGAAGATCTAGCACTGATATGCATAACCCATCATTTACTGAAGTTATAGCTCTGATATTGCCATAACCCATCATTTATTGAATATATAGCTCTGATACTGCCATAACCCATCATTTACTGAAGATATAGCACTGATACTGCCATAACCCATCATTTACTGAATATCTAGCACTGGTTCTGTGATAACCCATCATTTACTGAAGATATATAGCTCTGATACTGGCATAACCCATCAACCCATCATAGCACTGATACTGCCATAACCCATCATTTACTGAAGATACTGCCATAACTCATCATTTACTGAAGATATAGCTCTGATACTGCCATAACCCATCATTTACTGAAGATATAGCACTGATACTGCCATAACCCATCATTTACTTAAGTTCTAGCACTGATACTGCCATAACCCATCATTTACTGAAGATATAATTCTGATATTGCCATAACCAATCATTTACTGAAGCTATAGCTCTCATACTGCCATAACCCATCATTTACTGAAGATATAGCTCTGATACTGCCATAACCCATCATTTACTGAATATCTAGCACTGATACTGCCATAACCCATCATTTACTGAAGATATATAGCTCTGGTACTTTTATAACCCATCAACCCATCATAGCACTGATACTGCCATAACCCACCATTTACTGAAGATACTGCCATAACACATCATTTACTGAAGATATAGCTCTGATACTGCCATAACCAATCATTTACCTAATATATAGCACTGATACTGCCATAACCCATCATTTACTGAAGATATAGCTCTGATACTGCCATAACCCATCATTTACTGAATATATAGCACTGATACTGCCATAACCCATCATTTACTGAAGATATAGCACTGATACTGACCCATCATTTACTGAAGATATAGCTCTGATACTGTCATAACCCATCATTTACTGAATATCTAGCATTGATACTGCCACAACCCATCATTTACTAAAGACATAGCTCTGATACTGCCATAAACCATCATTTACCGAATATCTAGCACTGATACTGCCATAACCCATCATATACTGAAGATATATCTCTGGTACTGTCATAACCCATCGATCCATCATTTACTGAATATATAGCACTGATACTGCCATAGCCCATCATTTACTTAAGATACTGCCATAACCCATCATTTACTGAAGATATAGCTCTGATACTGCCATAACCCATCATTTACTGAAGATATAGCTCTGATACTGCCATAACCCATCATTTACCGAAGATATAGCACTGATACTGCCATAACCCATCATTTACTGAAGTTATAGCTCTGATATTTCCATAACCCACCATTTACTTTAAAGGTCTCACTACAGAATTACCTCCCTTGGCCATGACGGTAGGAAGATTCCTACACCGTAAAAAACTAGGGCTGTGTTAATCGGTTTGCTCTCAACTTGGAAATGTGCAATCATTCTCTTATTTCTGCCTTCAGGTGACCATACAGGAACATGTTCATGACTTCTGCTAAGTTTGGAAGGCACTGGGTGATTTTCGAGGAAGATATGATAATTTGAAAATGGGTAGGAATACAGTTGAATTATCAGTGAAATGGAGCTAGTTTTGAGGGGTGCTGAAAAAGACTGGAATTTTTTTTTTTTAATCTTGTCAACTTTTGATTTTTTGTGGATATTCTGAGCTTCAGAGGAAGATTTTCAGATTGAGGGGAGATTTAAAGACCAATGGACATTTTATAGTATGTTTGCAGTGGTCCACAAGTGACCGTTTCTACATATATTATATAGTGTTGATTAATTCACTAGTGAGACGTTAACATATAGCTCTGATACAGCCATAACCCATCATTTACTGAATATCTAGAACTGATACTGCCATAACCAATCATTTACTGAATATCTAGCACTGATACTGCGGTAACCCATCATTTACTGAAGATATATAGCTCTGATACTGCCATAACCCATCAACCCATCATAGCACTGATACTGCCATAACCCATCATTTACTGAAGTTCTAGCTCTGATACTGCCATAACTCATCATTTACTGAAGATATAGCTCTGATACTGCCATAACCCATCATTTACTGAAGATATAGCACTGATACTGCCATAACCCAACATTTACTTAAGTTCTAGCACTGATACTGCCATAACCCATCATTTACTGAAGATATAATTCTGATATTGCCATAACCAATCATTTACTGAAGATATAGCTCTGATACTGCCATAACCCATCATTTACTGAAGACATAGCTCTGATACTGCCATAACCCATCATTTACTGAATATCTAGCACTGATACTGCCATTACCCATCATTTACTGAAGATATATAGCTCTGGTAATGTCATAACCCATCAACCCATCATAGCACTGATACTGCCATAACCCATCATTTACTGAAGATATATAGCTCTGGTACTGTCATAACCCATCAACCCATCATTTACCGAAGATATAGCACTGATACTGCCATAAACCATCATTTACTGAAGATATAGCATTGATACTGCCATAACCAATAATTTACTGAAGATATATACCTCTGATACTGCCATAACCCATCATTTACTGAAGATATAGCTCCGATACTGCCATAACCCATCATTTACTGAAGATATGTAGCTCTGGTACTGTCATAAGCCATCATTTACTGAAGATATAGCTCTGATACTGCCATAACCCATCATTTACTGAAGATATAGCTCTGATACTGCCATAACCCATCATTTACTGAAGATATATAGCTCTGATACTGCCATAACCCATCATTTACTGAAGATATAGCTCTGATACTGCCATAACCCATCATTTACAGAAGATATATAGCTCTGGTACTGTCATAACCCATCAACCCATCATTTACCGAAGATATAGCACTGATACTGCCATAACCCAACATTTACTGAAGATATAGCTCTGATACTGCCATAACCCATCATTTACTGAAGATATAGCTCTGATACTGCCATAACCAATCATTTACTGAAGTTATAGCTCTGATACTGCCATAACCAATCATTTACTGAAGTTATAGCTCTGATACTGCCATAACCAATCATTTACTGAAGATATAGCACTGATACTGCCATAACCCATCATTTACTGAAGTTCTAGCACTGATACTGCCATAACCCATCATTTACTGAAGATATAGCTCTGATACTGCCATAACCCATCATTTACTGAAGATATAGCTCTGATACTGCCATAACGCATCATTTACTGAAGATATAGCTCTGATACTGCCATAACCCATAATTCACTGAAGATAAAGCTCTGATACTGCCATAACCCATCATTTACTGAATATCTAGCACTGATACTGCCATAACCAATCATTTATTGAAGATATAGCTCTGATACTGCCATAACCCATCATTTACTGAAGATATAGCACTGATACTGCCATAACCCATCATTTACTTAAGTTCTAGCACTGATACTGCCATAACCCATCATTTACTGAAGATATAATTCTGATATTGCCATAACCAATCATTTACTGAAGATATAGCTCTGATATTGCCATAACCCATCATTTACTGAAGATATAGCTCTGATACTGCCATAACCCATCATTTACTGAATATCTAGCACTGATACTGTCATTACCCATCATTTACTGAAGATATATAGCTCTGGTACTGTCATAACCCATCAACCCATCATAGCACTGATACTGCCATAACCCATCATTTACTGAAGATACTGCCATAACTCATCATTTACTGAAGATATAGCTCTGATACTGCCATAACCCATCATTTACTGAAGATATAGCACTGATACTGCCATAACCCATCATTTACTGAAGTTCTAGCACTGATACTGCCATAACCCATCATTTACTGAAGATATAGCTCTGATACTGCCATAACCCATCATTTACTGAATATCTAGCACTGATACTGCCATTACCCATCATTTACTGAAGATATAGCACTGATACTGCCATAACCCATCATTTACTGAATATCTAGCACTGATACTGCCATAACCCATCATTTACTGAAGTTCTAGCACTGATACTGCCATAACCCATCATTTACTGAAGATATAGCTCTGATACTGCCATAACCCATCATTTACTGAAGATATAGCTCTGATACTGCCATAACGCATCATTTACTGAAGATAAAGCTCTGATACTGCCATAACCCATCATTTACTGAATATCTAGCACTGATACTGCCATAACCAATCATTTACTGAAGATATAGCTCTGATACTGCCATAACCAATCATTTACTGAATATCTAGCACTGATACTGCGGTAACCCATCATTTACTGAAGATATATAGCTCTGATACTGCCATAACCCATCATTTACTGAAGATATAGCACTGATACTGCCATAACCCATCATTTACTGAAGTTCTAGCACTGATACTGCCATAACCCATCATTTACTGAAGATATAGCTCTGATACTGCCATAACCCATCATTTACTGAATATCTAGCACTGATACTGCCATAACCCATCATTTACTGAATATCTAGCACTGATACTGCCATTACCCATCATTTACTGAAGATATATAGCTCTGGTACTGCCATAACCCATCAACCCATCATAGCACTGATACTGCCATAACCCATCATTTACTGAAGATACTGCCATAACTCATCATTTACTGAAGATATAGCTCTGATACTGCCATAACCCATCATTTACTGAAGATATAGCACTGATACTGCCATAACCCATCATTTACTTAAGTTCTAGCACTGATACTGCCATAACCCATCATTTACTGAAGATATAATTCTGATATTGCCATAACCAATCATTTACTGAAGATATAGCTCTGATACTGCCATAACCCATCATTTACTGAAGATATAGCTCTGATACTGCCATAACGCATCATTTACTGAAGATATAGCTCTGATACTGCCATAACCCATAATTTACTGAAGATAAAGCTCTGATACTGCCATAACCCATCATTTACTGAATATCTAGCACTGATACTGCCATAACCAATCATTTACTGAAGATATAGCTCTGATACTGCCATAACCCATCATTTACTGAAGATATAGCACTGATACTGCCATAACCCATCATTTACTTAAGTTCTAGCACTGATACTGCCATAACCAATCATTTACTGAAGATATAATTCTGATATTGCCATAACCAATCATTTACTGAAGATATAGCTCTGATATTGCCATAACCCATCATTTACTGAAGATATAGCTCTGATACTGCCATAACCCATCATTTACTGAATATCTAGCACTGATACTGCCATTACCCATCATTTACTGAAGATATATAGCTCTGGTACTGTCATAACCCATCAACCCATCATAGCACTGATACTGCCATAACCCATCATTTACTGAAGATACTGGCAAAACTCATCATTTACTGAAGATATAGCTCTGATACTGCCATAACCCATCATTTACTGAAGATATAGCAATGATACTGCCATAACCCATCATTTTACTGAAGTTCTAGCACTGATACTGCCATAACCCATCATTTACTGAAGATATAGCTCTGATACTGCCATAACCCATCATTTACTGAATATCTAGCACTGATACTGCCATTACCCATCATTTACTGAAGATATATAGCTCTGGTACTGTCATAACCTAATCAACCCATCATAGCACTGATACTGCCATAACCCATCATTTACTGAAGATACTGGCAAAACTCATCATTTACTGAAGATATAGCTCTGATACTGCCATAACCCATCATTTACTGAAGATATAGCAATGATACTGCCATAACCCATCATTTACTGAAGTTCTAGCACTGATACTGCCATAACCCATCATTTACTGAAGATATAGCTCTGATACTGCCATAACCCATCATTTACTGAAGATATAGCTCTGATACTGCCATAACGCATCATTTACTGAAGATATAGCTCTGATACTGCCATAACCCATAATTTACTGAAGATAAAGCTCTGATACTGCCATAACCCATCATTTACTGAATATCTAGCACTGATACTGCCATAACCAATCATTTACTGAAGATATAGCTCTGATAATGCCAAAACCCATCATTAACTGAATATCTAGCACTTATACTGCCATAACCCATCATTTACAGAAGATATATAGCTCTGGTTCTGTCATAACCCATCAACCCATCATTTACCGAAGATATAGCACTGATACTGCCATAAACCATCATTTACTGAAGATATAGCATTGATACTGCCATAACCAATAATTTACTGAAGATATATACCTCTGATACTGCCATAACCCATCATTTACTGAAGATATAGCTCCGATACTGCCATAACCCATCATTTACTGAAGATATGTAGCTCTGGTACTGTCATAACCCATCGTTTACTGAAGATATAGCTCTGATACTGCCATAACCCATCATTTACTGAAGATATAGCTCTGATACTGCCATAACCCATCATTTACTGAAGATATATAGCTCTGATACTGCCATAACCCATCATTTACTGAAGATATAGCTCTGATACTGCCATAACCCATCATTTACAGAAGATATATAGCTCTGGTACTGTCATAACCCATCAACCCATCATTTACCGAAGATATAGCACTGATACTGCCATAACCCACCATTTACTGAAGATATAGCTCTGATACTGCCATAACCCATCATTTACTGAAGATATAGCTCTGATACTGCCATAACCAATCATTTACTGAAGTTATAGCTCTGATACTGCCATAACCAATCATTTACTGAAGTTATAGCTCTGATACTGCCATAACCAATCATTTACTGAAGATATAGCACTGATACTGCCATAACCAATCATTTACTGAAGATATAGCTCTGATACTGCCATAACCCATCATTTACTGAAGATATAGCACTAATACTGCCATAACCAATCATTTACTGAAGATATAGCTCTGACACTGCCATAACCAATCATTTACTGAAGATATATAGCTCTGGTACTGTCATAACCCATCATTTACTGAAGATATAGCACTGATACTGCCATAACCCATCATTTACTGAAGTTCTAGCACTGATACTGCCATAACACATCATTTACTGAAGATATAGCTCTGATACTGCCATAACCCATCATTTACTGAAGATATAGCTCTGATACTGCCATAACGCATCATTTACTGAAGATATAGCTCTGATACTGCCATAACCCATAATTTACTGAAGATAAAGCTCTGATACTGCCATAACCCATCATTTACTGAATATCTAGCACTGATACTGCCATAACCAATCATTTACTGAAGATATAGCTCTGATACTGCCATAACCCATCATTAACTGAATATCTAGCACTTATACTGCCATAACCCATCATTTACAGAAGATATATAGCTCTGGTACTGTCATAACCCATCAACCCATCATTTACCGAAGATATAGCACTGATACTGCCATAAACCATCATTTACTGAAGATATAGCATTGATACTGCCATAACCAATAATTTACTGAAGATATATACCTCTGATACTGCCATAACCCATCATTTACTGAAGATATAGCTCCGATACTGCCATAACCCATCATTTACTGAAGATATGTAGCTCTGGTACTGTCATAACCCATCATTTACTGAAGATATAGCTCTGATACTGCCATAACCCATCATTTACTGAAGATATAGCTCTGATACTGCCATAACCCATCATTTACTGAAGATATATAGCTCTGATACTGCCATAACCCATCATTTACAGAAGATATATAGCTCTGGTACTGTCATAACCCATCAACCCATCATTTACCGAAGATATAGCACTGATACTGCCATAACCCACCATTTACTGAAGATATAGCTCTGATACTGCCATAACCCATCATTTACTGAAGATATAGCTCTGATACTGCCATAACCAATCATTTACTGAAGTTATAGCTCTG